>VIAB01002891.1:109083-119112 GCA_009801035.1 Oophaga pumilio | reverse complement strand
GTAGTTCTAGGCGGGGTCACGAGTCTAGTAGTCCTAGTGTTAAGTAACCATGATTTTGTTTTGAGAATTTTGCAGGCGTATGGAAGTATATTAATGATATTGGAGGTCACCCTGAATTTTAGCTTGTACATGCACACATTGTTTTGATTTAACTAATGATATAGTGAATAGGAGTATATTATTTGATTTTTCTCTGGCATGTATAACATGATTGATTGAGTTTTTTGTTTATGGAGGTCATTCATTTTAAATTAAAGACTGTTAAAGGGAATCTGTCACCATGTTTTTGCTATGTTGAGAGCAGCATAATGCAGCGTCTGAGACCCTGATTCTAGCAATGTATCATGTACTGGGCTGCTTGCTACAGTTTTGATGAAAATCCCCGTTTTATATGCTGCAGATCTAACAGTTCTCTGAATGCTCCGTATAACCCCACCCAAACCACTGACATCTTTGTCTGTACACTGCGTAGGGAGAAATCGGCAAATATGCGGTGGGGGCAGGGTTATACAAAGCTCATGAATATGGAGGATTACATGGCACATGTCAAGGGGATACTGCAACAGAGAGGGGCTAGAGGATCTTGGCATCTGGTTACACAAACTTCTGCACTGATTAGAACTGCTTCACCATTCTATTAAGCAGTGCAGGTTTTTGTTACTCTCATTGCAAGGGTTAATCAGTTCAGTTGACCTCCTGGAGCTCTCCATTCTGAATTATCTCAGCTGTTATGTGTTGGCCACTCCACTTGGGTATATATGCTTGCCACTGGCAGTTGGGCATTGCCAGTCATAGCTCCCACTTCCTGGTTTGGTGTTGAAGTGTTTGGACTAGGCAATTGGAGCGATGTTCAGGAGTTTCCTGCGTAGTGTTGGTTTGCAAGTTTATCCTCATCCTCTCCCTTTTGTTTTCTCCTTCCTATTTCTCTCTTGTTTCCCACTCTGTTGTTTTGTGAGTGTATTTGTATGGTTGTAGTTTTCTTTTATCCCGGTCTGTCTACCCCTGTCAGTCTGGTTAGTATAATCTTACACACTTCGGTCTCACACCTCCCTTAGTGAGGGAGAGAACAGATAAGGGTTAAGTGATAGGAGCATAGTAAAGCCCCGTCTCACACAGCGATCTCGCTAGCGAGATCGCTGCTGAGTCACTAGTTTTGTGACGCAGCAGCGATCTCCCCAGCGATATCGCTGTGTGTGACATTCAGCGACGATCAGCCCCCCTGCTGGGTATCGCTGATCGTCGCTAAATGTCCTGGACATTTTTTTGATCGCTGGTCTCCCGCTGACAGGCACGCATCGCTGCGTGTGACAGGCGGGAGACCAGCGATTCCCGACAACGATATGCACTAAGCGATGTTACCCGCAGTGTCCCTGTGCTGTTCGCTGCCCTGAGCTGCCTGTTTGGCAGCTCAGCAGTGATCATGTAGCGATACACCAGCGATCCTGACAAGTGCATATCGTTGTCGGGATCGCTGGTGTATCGCTATGTGAGACCCAGGCTTTAGGTACAGTGACCTCGGCACCTCCACCTTCCTGGTAAGTCGAGGGACAGGGATAGTCTAGGGGTGCACTAGTTTGAGGGATCAGGTTGATGCCCACAGTCGCTAATCACTACGTGACAAACACTGATTTACTGAAACAACACTCAGCCTAGTAAGTGACACATCGCTGTAATCGTTGTCTTTGCCCTCACATGATGCTGCTCTCAGATTAATAATTTATAATTCATATCTTGTGCAAAAAAAATTGAAAATTATTCCCAAAATGTTTCTTACATGCTAAATTTAAAAAGGCAGTTGTGTACCTTCTTGCATCAAGCACAGGTAATGGCTTCAGTTCCTTGTTTTGTCTTAATTACCGAGTACACATGCATAATACCAAATCTTTACTGTGTGTCAAGTTAACTCTTGATGCATGCACACTCGGAAAATATTTTACTCCAAGGACTTTACTCCAATGGCTTTTGCGCAGCACAAAATAGCATTCTCGGTGGTGCATCATCTTGTATAAACTGTAAATAAAGAAAAGTAGCATGCAAAGAAAACGGGGATCACCAAAATAGTAATATCAAAAATTACACTTTATTAAGTAGACAATACACCAACACTGCAAAAGTTAAAAACATTTAAAAATGCACAATACAAACCAAACTGTACATTGACCTATAATAAGGTCATGCCTCTGCCCCACTCCAAATAAACTATTTACTCCTTATATCAAGAAAAAGGTTTTTTCCTTGTAAATGCAGTCTATAAATGAACAGTATACATAGATACTACAAGATCCTGCTGTCCAGATAATGAGGCATTAAAGAGATGCGTAATTCAAAGGAGGAATAGATGAAAAAGCAAACAATGGAAAGCAAGACATTGTTAGATCAAATGTAAAAGAAATTCCTACTAAGGGCCAGGGTGAGTTCCTTCCAAAATAGTAAAATATTCCCCTAAATGAGGAGGCAAGAAGAGCCCATACAACCTGAGCCTAATGCAAGTGGAACCAGCATGGACCAGTGCCCAGATGGAGCGCCGATTAAATAAAAGTGAAAGGAGTGGAGGAGCCAAGAGACAGGAATGCCCAAAGTGTGTCGCCAGGAACACTGGCTTCTTCAGGGGCAATGACCGCAGTGCATGCGAGTATATCTTAAATACCTGATATTAATACACTGGCCGTGGAGCAGCTGGGTGTTGTAGGTGTGTGGTAATGGCATTCAATAGTACCGGAAGTGGTCAGAGCCTCGTCACATATGCGCGTCTGCACATTGGTGGACAAGAGGCCGGCCAAGGTGGTGTACCAATAGGGCCGAGAGATGGCGCATGCGCTAGTCGGCGCGCACGCACCGCCACAAAATATCCCAATGCCAGGGATGGGATACCAATATGGCCGAAAGAAAGCGCATGCGCTGGTCGGCGCGTGCGCACCGGCCACAAAGTGTATCCCAATGCCAAATTAGCATTGTCGCCTGAAGCGTAGCGCGGCGGCTAGTAGGAGACTCCTAATGCCAAAGGATGTTAACAACCGCGCTAAGTAAAAGCCAAATGGCGATAATGGCTACAAAGAAGTTGTCAAATGCTTGTAAGGGGGCATGGGGATTGAAATGAAAAACTGAATATCATCATTCTCGGCGGTGTACCATCCTGTATAACTGGACTTGCGCTGTCGAGAACAATGGCAGCTTATGAGCGATTTATTACAGATTACAGCCACTTTGGTATGCCTGTGTAAATAGGCTATGAAACTTATTTTGGAATCTACATCATGAAGTCCTTTCTTTAACATGGACTCTCACAGAGCCCAGCAACTCCTGATGAGTCCTGATTATAGGCGAAACATAGAAAATTAAACTACAACCATCATCGTATAACTATTAACCAGAGTTACAGCAATAAATTTGCATGCAGGTATTTTAATGCATCTGAATGATCATGAGACCTTTCCATTGCCGTTGTGAAGTGTTAAAAGCATTGATAACAGACTTGCGTGTAGCCAACTGATGGCATGAGTATCCCAATGCAATATTTGAAGAGTATTTCCAAACAAAAGTGCAGAGTACTTTTTACGAGCATTTGCTTTAAAAGGGCAGCAGTTTGTGTTATAGACAGACATTTCCTCTCTTCCCTCCACCATGTAAGTGCATTCCTCTGCTCAACTTTCTCCTTAAAGAGAACCTGTCATGGTGAGAATTTATTTACCTGCAGATATAGGTTTAATCCTGCCTTACTGGAGACCATTAACTTAAATCCTCCCTGTAGCCCATGGTTTACAGCCACTGATTGTCACGCTGTCTAATGATATGTATACAATGTCAGTAAACTATTCTTACAGAAACAACACTCTATGCAACATATAGTTTAGCAACATCAGCATGATAGTATAGAATAGATTTACCTGACACGATATCTGCAGAACTTAGGGTTAATCTTGAGGACTTGATGTGCTGACACGATATCTGTTGAACTCAGGGTTAATCTTGAGGACTTGATGAGCTGTAACAGGAAAGAGGAGGACCGGGGTCTAACCTGACCCTAAACTGGGGTCCTAACTAATCCCTCACCTTGGAGGTACTGATAATGGTTCAGAGGTCCAAGTCTCCAGCCTAACCCTGTCTCCTATCAGACCCTGAACCCTGTAATCAGTCCTAAGAAGGATACTGATTACCACCAAAGGGATATGGGCTGATCTCAGCTAAATACACAGATTAGACATATAAGACAGACAGGATAACACTCACTTGCATACACACTCAAACACCGAAGGAAAATAAATGGTCTGGGAAATAAACTCTAAGCAAGTTGATCTCAAAACAACTAAGGAGCTATCAACCTAAGTCTATACAGATTCATTCCTATCTGTGGTCTGCATGAAGGATTTCACTGGCAACTCCCAAAGCAGACAACCAGGAATTTAAAGGAAACCAATCAACAATAATCAATTGCAGCCGGGAGAAACCGCACCCAGTCCCAGCACCGAGCACAGACAGAATTCACTCCCTAACTGCCAAACACAAAGAAACAGCAACTCAGCTGTGAGAAGTCAAAATGTGCAACCGCGACGATCTTCGTGGCAATGCACACATGACACTGATCACTTTACTGTGAGCAGTGGCTGTAATCGCTCCCAGTCAGATTGAATCACATTGTGTCTGGCCGGAGGTTGCTGTCGAAAGCAAGCGGCTTCAGGGAGGATCTAAATTAATTTTCTCTCTGTAGTCATGCTTCCAAGTAAGGCAGGCGTGATTTTTAACGCTATTTACCTGCAGATTAACCCTAAATCTATTGTAAATAGCGTTTCCCAATATGAGATGTTCCCTTTAAACTTTAATGCAGCCCGATTTAAACATTGCAGATGCTGCTGTAATCACAGTACTTAATTAGATAGCAAGTGTGCGGCCGGCAAGTAAATGAATCTAGTAAACGGCAAAGAACATTCTTTTCAAAGTTTTTCTTAAAATGACGCGTATATCTGCAGTAAAATTCAGGCATTTTTCTAAGAAAAGTCTATTATATTACAGCTACTCCTCAGCGTTTATGCTGCTCTGACAGTTTATCTTTCCCAGACCTGAACCCATATAGTAATCATCTAGTATCTACAGGAGCGTAAATTGCTCTTGTTGACATAGACTTGTCGGTTGCAGCCCCACTTGATTATATCAAGTGACTTTTTTTTTCTTTTTATGGCCGTCCTGCTCGGATCTATAATTGAAAAAAAAAAAATAACAGCAGGAAATGTGTATTACCGATATGCTGGGGGAAAAAAAAAGAAAAAGGTCACACTTGACTTATGGTGCCAATATTTGCAGACCCATTATTCATGATGATTTTATTTAAGCATTATTTTAATGTTATGTTTGATTATTTCAACTGAAATTCCCAGGTGCAGAAAAATATGACCCAGTACGTATGTGCCAGGGTGTATTCAAAGTCAATGTTAGGAGGTGAAGGTACAAGTTGGTGAAGGGATGATAAAAAATAAACACCAATAACTATAACATAAAACCATATGTAGCATTAATGTTCATTTGGACGTATGTTCGAAAGCGCCTTCATGTGCATTGTTAGGTCATGTAAGTTGTGTCCTAGTTGTGCTCCATTCACCAATACAGATCTTGATACACATTAGCTCTCAGCTGGATTACCGTTCGGCTCACCAGACTTTTCTGGCTGCAGCATATTTCCAGGGAGGACAAGAAGATCGGACACTAAAAAGTACTGCTAGGGCTCATGCTCCTCTGCGTTTAAAACGGACGAATGCAATCCAATAAAAAAATCAGAATGCACTCTGACTAATGTTGTTCTATGATTTCCTGCGATCAGACTGCGAAAACGAAAACAGAAAAGCAGCATGCTGCTAGGGGCCTCGTATATCGGTCAAGACTGGTCAATGGGTGCGAGAAGAAAAAAATCACACAGCACACGGACCATTTTTTTCTCACTCAGCTCATAGGAAACCTGATATTTCATCAGCCGAGAACAGTAAATTCCCAGCATGAATTGTCCGAATATAATAGAGCAAATATACATATATATATATATATTTTTTTTTAAATGGCGTAAGGTCTCCCTAATTTTTAATAACCAGCTGAGGGAAAGCTGACAGCTTGGAGCTGAGGTTTGGATAAAATTTTCCTAATGTGAATGATGACGTTCGTAAGGTCACCGGGGTTCATAGACTATCGATCTATAGACTCACTTCAGCACTAGACACTGCAGGAACGTAATCGCGCTCCTGTCTGTGTGTTCCGGCTGGCTTGCTGAGTGGTCGCATTAAGCCACCTCTCAACAAACCACCTGGAAGTACAGTGGAGGAAATAAGTATTTGATCCCTTGCTGATTTTGTAAGTTTGCCCACTGACAAAGACATGAACAGTCTATAATTTTAAGGATAGGTTAATTTTAACATTGAGAGATAGAATATCAAAAATAAAATCCAGAAAATCACATTGTATAAATTATATAAATTTATTTGCGTTTTGCAGTTAGAAATAAGAATTTGATCCCTCTGGGTGTTCGGTGCACCTTTGGCATGGCCAAAGCAGTTTGGCTTACCTTCCCGCCTACTTGTTTTCAATCTATCACCACCATCCTTTTTTTTTTTTCTTACATTGACTACTCATACTTTACAAGACCCAGAGGATGGCTGAGATAGCTGGGAGGGAGCATTGAACTGTTTGGCTACACCAAGGGTGCTTGGTTTGACCAGTCATTGTGTGTTGACAGATTCCCTATTAAAAAAAAAGAAAAATGTATTTGTAAATTGTGTAACTTCAAATTATGCAAAAATGTATTTGCTGAAACATGAATCCCCATTTAAATCAATGTCATCATGTGTTATTGAGCTGTCACGTTTCGCCACTGAGCTGATTAATGTTGATTCACAGAAATGCGCTAAGACCCCTTGTAGGAATATAAGCGGACTCTACATTCTTGTCTTTAACCCCGTGATAGGTTTACTAGTTATAAGAATGAGTCCCAGTGTGCCACATAAGTATTTTGTTGCACTTTAGGTCAGGCGAAGAATCTGCCACTGGTGCTGCAGAATTTAATTAAAAATATAGATTGCTTGCACTGTATGTGTGATGTATTGACTGTACACTGCATAAGCTTCTGTGTTAGGCTTTTTATTCTGCTTATTACCCGTAATGTAAGGGCTGGATGTTGCAGCGTAGTGGATGTCCACTATGCATGCATAGTCGAGTGCGCGTCACCCACGGACACTGACATGTGGCGCATCTTTCAAAACCACAGCATGTCAATTTTCTCTTGCAAAGATGCTAGTCTCAACTTGCACGCTACTGTACTTTGGGTCCCTACAGCCTACACATGCTGCCGCACAAAACATGGGAGCCTGTACCGGGCTTGAACTCCAGATTTTATTTAAGTGTTTTTCTGCTTTGCAAAAAAAAAACAAAAAACAATTTTTTCTCTAAAACTTGCCATAAACTTCTCCCATCAAAAGTGAAGGAAGGGAAGATGTGTCTTCTGTTCAGGACGTTATGCATGTCGTTGTCAGATGATTGGAACATATTTGTCCCCTTTCTGCGGCACAGCTGTTATCTGTAGTCTGTTTCCGATCTGTCAGGAAAATGCTGCTAGTTTAATATGCAAATGTTCGTTGGAGCAGTGAGATAAATGCTGCCTGACTACTCAAGGCTTGCGTCTCATAGCAAACACTACTTCAAAATGAGGTGCCTACCAAAACAAACAGAAATGTCAGATGTATTCTCTCAGAGGGGTTTTTCAGGCTTAAGGGAGATATTTTCATACATTTTTGATATGGCCATAGGGTATGCCGTTGATGTGGGTACCACCGCTAAGGCATCTGGAGAATAGGACTCAGACATGTGTCAAAGTCCGAGGTGTTGTGCACATCTCATGTGCCGCTGTTGGTGAAACTGTGCTCCTCTAGTCTACCGCGGTCAGTGGAGATGCACACCTCTCGTGTGTTAACAACAAATTCCCTATGTAAATACTATCTAGGAAGTTCAACAACTCATGACTGAATATAACACTAATGTTATTGTCCTAAACATGAGAATTGTCAATCAAATGTAGAGGAAAAATAACCAAAAGAGTATTTATGAAAAAATATCAAATTTTATTTAAATACAAACATATAAAAAATCGTACATCAAAGCACCACACCAAAAAAGACAGGCCATAATTTGTACGGAGAACATGAAAATATTATTAAACACACAGCTGTTTATTACAGGTGGTAAGCACAAGCATAATCAACATAGTATACAATAGTGGGCTACAACTAGAAAATGCGTTATGTGTAGCTAATAAGGAAGATCATAATAGTGCACTGCAATATGTGCTGGCTGTAGACCAGTGCTAAGGCAAATCCAACAATTTGGACTGAAGTTCACCACTATATATAGTATATAGCAATATAAATATTGTTATGTGATTATATGTGCTGAGCTAGACCACATCCTATAAACGGGGATAAAGTAAAATACCTGTAATATAAAGTACAAAGACTAGTGCAATACAAGCCTGGTGGTATGCCAGCGCTGAAAAAACGTATATAGCATGCCGAAAAAACATTACTATGTAAATGAGTGAAGGCAAAAAGCCCTTCATAGGCATGCTATACACCTGGCAATATGAAAGGAGAGCGTAATATATGTAAACCGAAGGCTGAATGAGCCCATGATTAAAGCAGCAATTAATTGAACACCATGGTAAATAAACCACACTGGATGCCTGCAAATATAAAGTGTCCTATCACAATTGCTAATAGTACTCACCAAGGCAATGGATAATACCTCCGAGAAGAGGACAGTGTGCTGTGTTCCCCAGGCCCGGCGCCCCTATGCACGTTTCGAAAAAAACTTCGTCAGGAGGCGTGTCAACATTAGTCCTGGCAGCTGTTTTTATGTGAGTACGAACCAATCCCTACGTTTGGGCTGGGATACGTGCTGATGATAGTCGGCGCATGCGTCGGAAAGCACCCTCCTGAGAATAGGGAGACTTTCGTCTGCGCAGTGGAGGCAGGCGGCGTACAGGTCACCTAGGTAACCCGTGGAGCCGCCCATCCCCTGTTACGCATCTAAAAGCTCCAGGACGGGTGAAATACCAGGTCATGCGCGCCACAGCACAGGGGGGTCTACAATAAGTACCTAATAAATAGCGCCCTAATATAAATGGAGTCTAATGAAAAAAAGAAGGTCTAATGAAAAAAGGAAGAAAGAAGCACCGGGGGGTCTACAATGAGTATCTAATGAATTGCGCACTAATGTGAATGAAGTCTAATGAAAAAAAGTCGAATGAAAAAAAGGGTGAAAACAAGTGGAAGATCACAAATAATTAGACTGTATGAATGAATAGTGCTACCATACATGTAAAAGGGATATTTTAAACGTAAGAATAAACTAGTGACTAGTACATAATATGGTGATAATAGTGACATGATATTAATAATATAATAAAAACAATATATGTAAACGTAAAAGAACAATAATGTGAACTATGCACAATAATTAGAATAGTGAAATAAGTAAAAGTACTAATAAATAAAAATGAAAATAAATAAAAATATTGGTAATGAACAAATGAATATGAAAATACAGAAAACATAAATAATATGCTGCATACGGAAAAAATATGAAAATGAATGAAACTATATAAACCAATTAGAACCCCCAATGTTCATAAACAAAACTAATCTGTCCCACGGGAGTATTTCTTCTTCCATTACTCATTGATAGTAGCGTTGAACAATTTCATTCAAGTTAGGGGGAGAAGATTCACGTGAGGACATGAAATAATCAGATATATATCCCAGCACCTTGAACTACAAAAGAATAAGAAATCAATTAAAATGCATAAAAACCAGAACTAATAAAACGAATACCCATGAAGACATTCTAACTACAGAGGAATGATCCAAAACCTTGGCTCTCGTTCAAGCCCACTGGTGTCATGGATTTTAATCTATAGATCCATCTACTTTCTATCTGAGAAAGTACTTTGAAGAGATTGCCACCCCTGATTCCCAAATTAATCTGGTCAATGGCAATAACCTT
>VIAB01002891.1:92116-103629 GCA_009801035.1 Oophaga pumilio | reverse complement strand
TAGATAAATGTCTCTGTCCAAATATTTATGGACCTAACTGTATCACCTTATGTAAAGGCATGAAGAGAGACCTGTTAGTCTAAGGAAGCAGGGTGGGGACGAGGTATCTTGGATGATCAGTTGGATAAAAACCAATAGAATGAACCATGTCTAAAAAAACAAGCGAAAAAAAAACCATAAAAATTCACTTTTATTAAATTAAAAAGGCCCACACAATATCATATAGGTGAGTGGATCAAACCAGTCATAAATAGTCACATGTCAGAAATACAGGTGCATCTTACAAAATTAGAATATGATCAAAAAGTTAATTTATTTCAGTTCTTCAATGCAAAAAGTGAAACTCCTATATTATATAGAGTCATTACACACAGAGTGATCTATTTCACTTGTTTATTTCTGTTAATGTTGATGATTATGGCTTACAGCCAATGAAAACCTAGAAGTCATCTCAGTAAATTAGAATACTTTATAACACCAGCTTGAAAAAATGATTTTAAAATCCAAAATGTCCTACTGAAATGTATGCTCAGTAAATGCACTCAGTACTTGGTCGGGGTGCCTTTTGCATCAATTACTGCATCAATGGGGCGTGGCATGGAGACGATCAGCCTGTGGCACTGCTGAGGGTTTATGGAAGCCCAGGTTGCTTTGATAGCAGCCTTCAGCTCGTCTGCATTGTGGGGTCTGGTGGCTCATCTTCCTCTTGACAATACTCCATTGATTCTCTATGGGGTTAAGGTCAGACGAGTTTGTTGGCCAATCGGGCACAGTGATACTGTTGTTTTTACACCAGGAATTTGTACTTTTGACAGTGTGGACAGGTGCCAAGTCCTGCTGGAGAATGAAATTTCCATTTCCAATAAGCTTTTCAGCAGAGGGAAGCATGAAGTGCTCTAAAAATTCCTGGTAAATGGCTGTGCTGACTTTGGTCTTGCTAAAGCACAGTCGACCTACACAGTGATGACATGGCTCCCCAAACCATCACTGATTGTGGATACTTCTAATTTACTGAGATAATGACTTTTGGGTTTTCATCGGCTGTAAGCCATAATCATCAACATTAACAGAAATAAACAATTGAAATAAATCACTCTGTAATGACTCTATCATATGAGTTTAACTTTTGGTATTGAAGAACTGAAATTAACTTTTTGATGATATTCTAATTTTGTGGGATTCACCTGTATATAAACAAATTGACTAGTTATCCAGAAATGATCTAGGCGAAACAAGCTAATCCTCCATTCCCCTACCTGATGGCGGAGATGGACACCCTAGAGCAGTGTTCCCCAACTCCAGTCCTCAAGAGCCACCAACAGGTCAGGTTTTAGGGATTTTGCCCAGGTGGTGGATTTATTGCCTGCGCAGGTGAGCAGATCTCACCTGTGCAATTTTAAGGAAAATCCTGAAAACATGACCTGTTAGTGGCTCTTGAGGACTGGAGTTGGGGAACACCGCCCTAGGGGATATGTTGTGGCGCCCTCATTCCATGTAGACTGACACTGCAAAGGAAAAGCCAACAACCAAAAATTCTTAACGATCGCCGTCTTTCCCAGTTTTCAGCGTCACTCCGGTGCTCTTCTTAACCATGTGACCTGCAAACAGACTAAGCAGCTCGCACTGAGGTTTAAGTGTGAGCCAGTAGACACTTTCTCCTTGGAAATCTATGGATCCTCCTTGTTAGGTTCATAAGCTTACAATGAAACATGTAGCTTTGCGATGCACAATGGTCCCTGTGTTAGCTGACACAGAAGAGGAGCGCTCGCGTGGGACCGGAACCTTGCTGGAAACTGGACAAGACTGCAATCGGTAAGTTTAGCAATGCATTTACACGTTATTACAAAAGTAATTAGGACATTATATTAAATAAAAATGTTTGGTCTATAAACAATCAGGACTTGAAGATACAGTACAGACCAAAAGTTTGGACACACCTTCTCATTCAAAGATTTCTCTGTATTTTCATGACTATGAATATTGTATAATCACACTGAAGGCATCAAAACTATGAATTAACACATGTGGAATTATACATTACACTTTACAAAAAAGTGTGAAACAGCTGAAAATATGTCTTATATTCTTGTTCTTCAAAGTAGCCACCTTTTGCTTTGATTACTGCTTTTCATGCAGAAAAGGTGAATGGATGGACACTACATGCCTGGTTCCCACCGTGAAGCATGGAGGAGGTGGTGTGATGGTATGGGGGTGCTTTGCTGGTGACACTGTTGGGGATTTATTCAAAATTGAAGGCATAGTGAAGCAGCATGGCTACCACAGCATCTTGCAGCAGCATGCTATTCCATCCGGTTTGCGTTTAGTTGGACCATCATTTATTTTTCAACAGGACAATGGCCCCAAACTCACCTCCAGACTGTGTAAGGGCTATTTGACCAAGAAGGAGAGTGATGGGGTGCTACGCCAGATGACCTGGCCTCCACAGTCACCAGACCTGAACCCAATCGAGATGTTTTGGGGTGAGCTGGACCGCTCACCGCTTCAATTTTGAATAAATCCCCAACAGTGTCACCAGCAAAGCACCCCCACACCATCACACCACCTCCTCCATGCTTCACGGTGGGAACCAGGCATGTAGAGTCCATCCGTTCACCTTTTCAGCGTGCAAAGCAATAATCAAAGCAAAAGGTGGCTACTTTGAAGAACCTAGAATATAAGACATATTTTCAGTTGTTTCACACTTTTTTGTAAAGTGTAATGTATAATTCCACATGTGATAATTCATAGTTTTGATGCCTTCAGTGTAAATGTACAATTTTCATAGTCATGAAAATACAGAGAAATCTTTGAATGAGAAGGTGTGTCCAAACGTTTGGTCTGTACTGTATATATCATGAAAATTTATCAAATATTTCCAAAAATTAACTCTAACATAAGAATTGTACCCACAATACAACAGTGTTTATGGATTACCAAGTTTGAGCTACTGTACATTTAGCTCCTTTTTGAGGGAAATCTGCTTAAAATGAATTATCCTCTATAGAGCAGTAACCAAGGAGCCAAGAGAATAAAGAATTGGGAGTCAAGATAATGCGTCTCGCTTTAAAAGTTTTGCAGTTCTAAAACCTGTCTTAATACCAACAGAAGCAATCAATGGCTCTTCTCACTGGTAATTTTATGTTTTTGGCCTCCAGAAATTCAGAGAACCCCACCCCAAACAGTTCTGTTCTGATGCCTCACTAATTAGGGGAGTGAAAAAATCGTTTCATGTACTCGATAAGTCTTATTTTAAAACAGATCTTTTTACCAGATATCACAATATAATCTGCATACATTATTTCTTAGACCTGAAGAGTTTGGTGTACTTATTCTTACACTGAAAGTCCATGTCAGGATGACTATATAAAACATTTTGGAAGTTTGAACCCAATCTCTACTCACCTCGCCTGATTGACGATTCATCATTATTCTTCCTGCTGCTGCTGAGATCTCACCCTGCTCAGTACAAGGTGTTGATGCCTTTTCAGGCTGGTAGGGTGGAGATTCAATAAATTTGGACTCATGAGATTTCTCTCATTAGTTGGACTCAAAGTGCTAATTTTGATATCAGGATTATACAATCATCCTTGTAGTTTCATCGGGCCTAAGAAATCTAATAATATACACATACTGCTTTATGAAATCTAGAGACAGGTCCACTTTAAGTTTCTGTCTGCCATTGCTTTGTGCTTTTGTATGAATGACATGTTGGGATTTATTCTCTTGTTCTTTACGATCACGGCCAAAATGCGTGAAGATATAATGTGCAGCCTTGAGTAAGATACGTCGCTTTATAAACAAGAATAATAATAATAGAAACAATGTCATTTCTGCTGGCCATGTACAAGACCAGACCACCAGTCGGAGAATAGGACTCTCCTCTTCTCATGCAGGAAGGAGAGGTTCTGGATCACCCCTTTAAGTATTTTAGAGTGAAAATTTAAGCTACACCTGTAACAAATAAAGATAAAAAATAAAAGTGCAGCATGATTGCTTGGTAAAGACAACTGCTCCACTTTTGCGCCTTTGCTCCACTTTAGAGAAATCTTCCTTATATTACTTGCTTAGCTGGAGGGGACATTGCTGGTAATAGCGATATTAGGAAGTGCTGTGTGTGCGGTATACAGTACTGAACACCTCTAGATGTGTGACCCTGGAGCAGTCATTTGGAAATACAGGATATATAGAAAGCTCTTTTCTGTATTCTGATATTGTAGCAGACGATACATGATTTGAAAGTCAATGCAGTCTTTTATAATATTGTCAGGTCAGCAGGGCTGCTCATTCTACTCAATAACAGTATCATGGCTGCTCGGAAATTATGAAACAATTGAATTTATCATAAAAGTCGCTTCTTTTGTTCAAAATGGTCATTGCCTCCGTAATTCATAAATTAAGGGTTAAAACAGGCCTGCATTTTTCCTCTGTGCTATTGCCGTTGTTTACCTCTAACCTGGACACAAGGTTTCTTATGGTATTAGGTTTTCTGGCTTTTCCAATTTTGTTTTTCTTCAATGGCCACAGTGTTGCGCGTATACCAACTTATGCTCCGGCTCATTTCTTTGGTTTTGTTTTAGTTTCTCTTACTTTGAGCAGGACCCCCCCCCCTTCTCTACGCTAGGCATTTTGTCTATTTTGCTTCCCGTGGATCGGTGTCTGACCTAGTTGGGCTCCTGTCCTCCTCTGCCCTTATTCACATTGAATTCGGTTGACATAAGATAAGGTTTTAATACTAGAGATAGGACCATCACCTTGTCGTGATGGGCTGGCTTTTACGCTGTTTTGATCAAAATAGTGATAACTAAGTACCCTATGGTATTTACATGTACTATTACTATTTACTTACTATAATGTATATGCTCATTGTGTTTGCTTTTTTGTATGTGAAATGGCCACAGTGTGAACGTGCTCCTACACTTTGCACATATTACTACTTATGCTCTGGCTCATTTCTTTGGTTCTGACTTGGTAAACTAATAGCAGCTCTGTTCTCCAAAATGGGGTAAATGAAAAGAACAAGACTCGGGGTGTATGCAGTGAAAAACTCAGATAAAAAAAATTAGAAGCAACTATATCACCCCATAGTACATATAGTAGATTAACCCTTTACAACCAACTATTTTTTGACCATCTATGTGTATATTGTATTTTACTATGTCCTCCTACTAAAAATTAACCCTTTTATAAGCAGCTTGTTCCTTGTCATCTGAGTGTACGTTGTATTTTATTATGTCCTCCCATAGTAGATGAAATTTGTACAAGTAGCTATTTCCCCATCATCCATGTGTATTGTATTTTACTATGCTATCCTATCGTAAGTTAACCCTTTACAAGCAGCTATTTCTTCATCATCTGTGTGTGTATTGTATTATCTTATCCCCCCATAGCGGATTAACTCTACAAGCAGCTATTTCTTCTTATTTCCAACATCTTATTACTCAACAATATTCTGTATGAAGTAAAATTCAGGCCCCTGACAGTGAAGGTGAGGAAAGCTTCCAGTTTGTGTTTCTCTGATCCACTGACCATTGGGATATATTTGGTTTATACACTAAAGGCTACACACACATACTAACCTAATGTTTGCCAAAATTGCTGATATCGACAGGTTTGGCCAACAGTATGTGCTTGGGGGCTCCAGAATCCTCCCTGACAGATGATGTCAGAGGAGATACAGTAAGTATCCGGAATATCTGATTTCGGACAGCCAATCCTATTTATTCTCCAAGAGATAAGCTGCTGAAGGAGGAGTCTGTCAACGGTTTTCTTGTAGAGGACACAGGAGTGCGCTGCAGTTAATGGGAGAGATGGCTGCCGGACGAACATTTGCCAAAACAATCATACAGCCGACGGTTATCTAAAAGTATGTGGAGTCTAATACGGACTCCGAGTAGAACTGGAGCACAGGTCCTTCTTGAGACCAGGGAGTGGCATACAGAGGCTTATCTGTGAATATTTTATAATGTTCCTATCTTGCCTTATCTAGTCCTTAGAGTAATTACAGTAGTAACTTGCGTATCCTCGGATAACAATGACATGACTGTTGACTGCGTCCTCTGTTCTCAACAAGGCCAACACGTGCGCTGCAGACAACGGTCAGTCAACGTGCTCTACCGTACAGTCCGTAAGCTGAAGTATTTTAGGATCTTTTTAATATCAAAAATCACATAAAAAAAGCTTAAATAATAAAAATAATTTTTTTTTTAACCAAAACCCGAATTAGACAATCTGTCATTCCCTTTACTATGGTCACAGTAGGAGTTATTCGGATATATTTGCATATGGTTAGCGGCAGGCTTTGCAAGAATGTCAATTTCTGCCAGTGTCACGCACAGCCAGGTTTGTGCCAGTTTATAAACATGCCCTTGTACACCGGAGGGAGCCATGCAAAACAGGTGTAGCCCTTGTATTTAAGTGAAATAGACAGATGGTTTGCATGGAGCTGTCAGGGATTAACCTTGGGCCATTTCAAGATATTCTGTGCTTCAGAAATGAAAATGTATACTATAAATACATGCACTAGATTAGTATATTAAGCCATCACTATTAAATATAGCAAAGCCTTGTACTAATTTCTCATAGAATATTTCCTAAGTTTAATGGAAAAAATTGAAAGGCTTAAAACCCCCACAAATCTTGAGGTCTATGTTCACCTTTTGACTGTTTGCCTATAAAGTTATTCTACATAAAAAGTTGGAGAAGTTTGTAAATTACAATCCACGTCTCATGCACTGATCCAATATGTATTACAGTCGAAAGTTTTATACATAATTCTGCAGGCTTCACAGCTGAAATCTAGCATTAGCGCTTGTTTTGGTGATTTGTAATTTGGGACCTGCTACTTTCCACCAAGGACTGATTTCGAAAACTATTACTATCCTAGAGGTCAGATAAATATTGGATGCAGGGTGTAACATAGGATTAGTGTTACATAAGTATTGCAATGTATTTACCCAATTACTTTACCGTCTTCATGCTCATGGCAGAGCCTACCTGCCTTGGTTGCCCCCAAAGGGACAGGCCTTTGTTCTCTGCTTTTTCAGGTAGGTACCCTGATAATCTCTCACTTTCCCACCTACTATCATCAACCTTTCCTATTTCCATGCCAAGTTCCAGGTAAAGAATAGTTGGGCAACATCTTTCCTCTTCCTTCCCTTCACCTTTCCTACATAGACATCCTTGAGTTCCTGGCCCTCAGATTTGCCCTTATTGATCAGTGTGAGATCTGCCTGGCTCCTCCTTTAGGGTCTTCATCCCAAATTTATTTAATCAATCGGTGTGACAAATTTATTATCTGTGGGATTGGGATAACCCCTCTCCTCCAAATAGAGTAAGTTGTGACCTGACGCTTGTTAGGCTTCAAGATTTCCTTGATAAAGAGAAAACTGCCACATAAATCCTAATGCACCCTGGGACCCCCAGTAAATAAGAATTTATGGGAACTTCTAGTCTTGCCCTGAAGTCCTTTAGATATTAATAACTGGCTGATTCGTAATATTCAGCCTCATGCATCACTAATTAGATTTTACGATAATCCTGTTATACTACGTAACCAATATCTGCTTCTCATTACTAACTCACAAATCTAGTTAAATGCAGAAGCGTGGAAGAAGCGGAGCAGGAAACCATAATTAATTTGTGCAAGAAATTCTGCCGAATATAAATGATTGTGTTAAAAATAAATTGACGCTGCTTAATTTTATTTCCTATTGCTGTGTTAATGAAAGAAGGTCATTAAAGGAACACTGAACAGAAAAAAATTAAACAATTCATAATCTTCTCCCTCTTGTTAGTCCTATTTGTCTTATATTATAATTAAAGCTGACTATGTATACGTACAATATGAAAAAAAAAACAGAAATAGAAAGGCAAATAGGACATGTCACACAAAACCCCCAAAATGTAACAAACAATGTTGCCACCTTTCCAAAATTGTGAGTAAACAACTTTCTTTCAAGGATGTGATGCTCGTTCGAACTCAACTGTGGCAAGCAACCGGTGTGAGCAATGTGAAAATCTCCAGATCCAGATAAAAAGGGGAGGAGTTGACTCAATTTTTACATTGTGCTTCACACTAAGCATGGAGAACAGAAAGAGGATAAGAGAACTGTCTGAGGACTTGAGAACAAAAGTTGTAGAAAAATATCAACAATCTCAAGGTTAGAAGTCCATCACCAGAGATCTTGATGTTCCTTTGTCCACGGTGCGCAACATAATCAAGTTTACAACCCATGGCACTGTAGCTAATCTCCGTATATGGGGACAGTTGAGAAAAATTGATGACAGGCTGCAATGTAGGATAGTCTGGATGCTGGATAAGCCTCCACAATCAAGCTCCAGATAAATACAAGTTGTCCTGCAGGCTCCGAGTGCACCAGTGTCTGCGAACTATTCGTCAACATTTGAATGAAATGAAAGGAGGATCCACTGCTCATACAGAGACATAAAAAAGCTAGACTGCAGTTTGCCAAAATGTACGTGAGTTAGCCAAAATCCTTCTGGGAAAGAGTCTTGTGGACACATGAGACCAATACAGATTTTTTTGGTGAAGCACATCATTCTACTGTTTACCGAAAATGGAATGAGGCCTACAAAGAAAAGAACACAGTACCTATAGTCAAAAATGGTGGATGTTCAAATATGTTTTGGGGTTGTTTTGCTGCCTCGAGCACTGGGTGCCTTAACTATGTACAAGGCATCATGAAATCTGAAGATTACCAAAAGATTTTGGGTCACAATGTAGTGCCCAATGTGAGACAACTGAGTTTGCATCCTAAGTCATGGGTCTTCCAGCAGGACGATGACCCCAAACATGCTTCAAGAAGCCCCCAGAAATAGATGGAAACAAAACGCTGCAGAGTTCAGAAGTAGCCAACAAGGAGTCCAGATCTAAATACCATTGAACACCTGAGGAGAGAGCTTAAAATTGCTGTTGGCTGAAGGCGCCTTCAAATATGAGAGACCTGGAGCAGTTTGCAGAAGACGAGTGGTCCAAAATGCCGGTTGAGAGGTGTAAGAATCTCTGTGTATCTCATAGCCCTTTTTGTGGTTGTAAGACAACTGGCTGCAGCTGGAGCCTCCCCCCTTTTGTCCTGTCTGCAGTAGCACAAAAGATTATTACTTTTTAAATTCTGTTTTGTGTTAAAAAAAAATATGTTAATACATATAAGAGCCAATTATTGCCTGTTTTTATTTTGCGCCATATTCACCTTTTAATTTGCCCTTTTTTTTTAAAGTATTTTATGTGTGTTCTCTTGTAATTTGTTTATTGTTTGTTATTTTTGGTGGAGTTGGGTCTTCTAGGTGTTTTCTGTCTGATTCTTCATTTACGACTTTTTTAAAAAATCACTCAATTTTTATGCACATATATTCCAGTGCTGCTCCTTCCCCCAAAGTGATTTTAGCATGTCAGATATTTGGGTGCAAATTTTGCATAACTTTAGCGGAACATGCAACAATTTTTTTTTTTTTGCTAAAAAGTCACAAATCAGGTTAAAGACAAAAATATCATGAATTATGTGCACCAATTTGAAGAATTTGGTGCATAGAACATCAATGAATACCAGTAAACGAAAAAGAAAAGTGACTTAAAGAGAACCTGTCAGCAGGATTGTGCATATTGACCGACACACAGTGTCAGGTCGGCGCCATTATATTGAATAAAATGATACCTTTGTTGATGAAATCCGTCTTGTGCTTCTTTTTTAATCCTTATTTTCAGTTTTTAGTTAATGATATGCTCGTGTCCTAAGGCGGGGTTGGGGTATGTGGTGCAGGGTTAGGATAGCAGGGTTGAGTGACGTCGGGTTTTATGTAGACCGGGTACAGATGTGATAAATTTATGTGATGAGTTGTTTTATTACCTAAGACTTTCACTATTTTCTCAAATGAGATGTTTGTTGATGACCTACAAAACTATCCTCATGTATAATCAGGATGTGCAACTCGTACAGACACACGGTATCAGAAAACCTGAGCTGAATTCTTCCGATATTTTAGTATTTTTGTCCCATTTAAGAGATGGAGTAACGTGCCTTCAATTTTGCTTTAGGGAACCTTTACACATCCCTTTTATATTATGTGAAATTTCATCTTGCATTACAATGAGGTGTGAGAATAAAAGTCTCCTTGAAGGATTAGCCTCTCTCTGGTAAGTAGTGCATCATTTCCATAGACTGAGAAAAATTTTATCTCCTGGGATAAAGGTTCAATGGTAAGAAAGAATACTAAAAATTTTTACATAAAATAATTTGAATGTAAGGGAAACAAACATGGCCATCAGGCATCGAATACAATGCTCTCTATAGGTTCTCACTTTGTATTAAAAATAACAGAATTAAACTCTCCTATATATAAAATATGAAGAAACTACTAATCTCATGCAGAATTGTCAGATTTTACTATTTTAACATTTGTTCTCTGCCACTTTGCATGTTAATTCCTTGCCTCACTCAATCTAGTAGCTTTTTCTCCTCTATCACGACTGCAACAGAATTAAACAGTTCTAGACTGAACTATTTTCTTTCTTGTTTTGTACATGTTGTTTTAAGAGCTATAAAATCTTTTCTCGTTTGATTATTTTTGCTTCATCCGAGTGCTGTCCAATTTCTTCCACGGCTCCACAGACATAAATGGCCGAGCGCGATTCTATAATCAGATGCAACTCATTGATGCTACGATTTTTTTGTCTTTGGATGACTCTGTCAAGGAAAAAAATTGGACTTGTGCATAGAATAACAAGGGGACAAATGCGATCCAACAAAACGACGCATAGCTGTTGTCCGATTTTTATGGTTGTCTGTCCAAGCCCATACTGATTTCAATTCTCCTGTCTCCACTGACAATCTTGGCCTTTTAGGACCCAGCAGCTCCTTCTCCTTCCAGGCACCTGTTGATTTCTTGGTCACCGGGTCTGGAGAAAGAAGCACTGTTAGTGATAATCTGTACACACAACCCTCAGTCAGTGATCAGGAAGGAATAGATTGTAATAAACCATCTTTTCCTTCTCTACTGGAACTCTGCTGTGCGATAGTGAAGCAATTACTTTCTAAAATGACCATGTAAAATAATATGTGGACTGGCCTGACTTTTTAAGATGTTGGGAGGATTTGCACGTAGGCAGGAGAATGGTGGTGGAAATTTGGGAATGCACGGGATTAGAAAACAAGACTACTTTATTCCATAACCTGCTCAACTCTATGGCCTGTGGGCCATAGTGGCACTGCTTCTGCACAGAAGCAGATGTTTTTCTAATGCGTTTTATTATGTGCCTGTTTTCTTTATTAAGAAGCATTGGCGGCCTTGAACACCCTTCCTGTCATTTAACATTGCTCCATTTTCTCTTTATTTCTCTCTTAGTTATTAGTGAAGCCACTTAAAGAGAAAATCCGTAAATTGCAGCATTTATCTGGATAATTGCACAGGTCTGCGCTCTCTCCGGTGTATGTGCTGGGTAATTCTGTGTGAAGGTCTCCTGTATATACAGTGCCTACAAGTAGTATTCAACCCCCTGC
>VIAB01002891.1:66475-83573 GCA_009801035.1 Oophaga pumilio | reverse complement strand
TTCTTTGTTTGATGGCTTGTGACTATCGATCTTCCTCTTGATTAAATTCCAGAGGTTTTTAATAGAGTTCAGGTCTGGAGATTGGGCTGGCCATGACAAGGATTTGACGTGGTGGTCCTTCATCCACACATTGATTGACCTAGCTGTGTGGCATGGTGCATTGTCCTGCTGGAAACACCAGTCCTCAGAGTTGGGGAACGTTGCCTGAGCAGAAGGAATCAACTGTTTTTCCAGGATAACCTGATAACCTTGTATGCGGCTTGATTCATACGTCCTTCACAAAGATTAACCTGCCCAATTCCAGCCTTGCTGAAGCATCCAAAGATCATCACCGATCCTCCACCAAATTTCACAGTGGGTGCAAGACACTGTGGCTTGTACGCCACTCCAGGTCTCCGTCTAACCATTAGATGACCAGGTGTTGGGCAAAGCTGAAAATTAGACTCATCAGAGAAGATTACCTTACTGGATCCTCTATGGGTCAATCCCTATGGCCTTTTGCAAATTTCAGCCTGGCTCTCCTTTGCTTCTCATTGATGAAAGGCTTTTTTCTAGCTTTACATGACTTGAGCCCTGCCTCTAGGAGCCTGTTATGAACTGTTCTTGCCATGCACTTCACCCCAGCTGCCACTTGATGTCATCCTGCGGTTGCTGAGTGACATGCGAATAAGATGACGGTCATCCCAGTCAGTGAAGAGTCGTTTTCGCCCTCTGCCGGTCTGTAGCTTTGTTGTCCCCATGTCTGCTACTTGACCTTGTTGTAATGGACTGCGGTCTTAGAAATTTTAAGGATGGAGGCAACATGACGCTCACTGTATCCCTCTGCTAGTAAAGCCAGAATTGAGCCCTTCTTTTCCACACTCAAGACTTTTCTTTTAACTCATTTGGCATGGTTAACAGTTATTTTTTTCATTCCTATTACTTTTGGGATATTACTAGCACTTGTTTTTCCATCCAGCTTGTCCTATTGCAAGAGGATTGTGAACACCACAGCATTGTTTTTTTATACTTTCCTTCGTTAAATAAGATTTGGTTCAGGCGATCACCTAATCAAAAGCACATTAAGTAGAATGAGGTGAACTCTGGTTTCAATTCAGCTGACACTGGAATGGAATATGGCTGTCAGACATGTAGAGAAGCTGATTTTTATAAAACTGTGCAGTGGTCTCTTAATTTTTGCCAGAGCTGTATATATATATATATATGCATATATAAAGTTTTGCCCAAAAGTTTACAAACTCCGCAGAATTTTTTGCTTTCTTGGCCTTTTTTCAGAGAATATAAATAACACCAAAACTTTTTCTCCACTCATGGTTAGTGGTTGGGTGAAGCTATTTATTGTCAAACTACTGTGTTTTCTCTTTTTGAATCATGACATCCCAAAACATCCAAATGACCCTGATCAAAAGTTCACGTACCCCATTTCTTAATACCGTGTATTGCCCCCTCTAACATCAATGACAGCTTGAAGTCTTTTGTGGTAGTTGTGGATGAGGTTCTTTATTTTCTCAGATGGTAAAGGCCAAGAAAGCAAAAATTCTGCTATATATATATTTATATTGAAAGCTTTTCTTTTTTGGGCACCCACAGCGCAAATTTGTTACAGCATGTTGAGTTTGGCGAGCAATGACTGAATAATAACAGTAAAACAGTATGATATGTCCAGCTTTTCTACCAGGCAGGACGTACTCTAACACATATACAGACGTTTGAAATGTCTGCCTGTTGTGCTGTACAGATTGTACTCATCTAAAATTTACCAGAAGGATTTATCCCAGCTCTGTATAATCAGGTACTTGAAAATATATATTTTTTATGTTTTAAACATTGTAGAAATGTTGCTAAAAGACTCATGGGCTTGATGTGAATGATGTTTTAGTACCCATGAAGTGATGAACACTCCAGGCCAGTGCACGGCCAGGGGTATCAGTGCACAACACAGGTATTGCTTATTTTGTTGACTCCAACAGGCCATGCACTAGTCAATGATATAGCATTGCTGCAAACACAGAACAGCAATTTTGTTCAGCTTGGCTTGTGTGGTGGATGTATCAGTGCTGAAACCACCTAATAGCAGTGTTGTACAGTGGGGACTGAGACAGTTGTGCAGAAACCACGTCGTAGCAGAGCTGTGCAGTTGAGCTTGATGTAGCTGTGCTGGAATCCCAATGACTGGAGAGTTGCAGTGTCGCAAAACGATCACCAACCATCTGAATACTGGGTCAGTATTCAGCCATCTTAGTTGGATTTAAATAACCTAGGTTTAGCATCAGGCTTCCACAACAACCTGATGCGCAGGAAGTAACAGAATATACAAGAGTGAGTCAAAAATTAGAATTTATTTTAATCAACTTTCAGAAAAGACAAACAGATCATTTTTTACATACATACATTTTTTTTTCAATACACTTTGTAAATTTTAATTTGTATTCTCTCATTAAAAAATATTTTAGGTTGAGCTGCGAGCCATGAATGCATCACTGTCTTCACCTCTTTACCAGACTTGAATCTCCATATTTGTAGGGCTTCTTTTAGGGGACCAAACGGGTGATAATCTGATGGATCAAGATCAGAACTATAGGGAGGATGCTTTAAGGAGAGCCTTTTATCAAATTTTTCATGTTGAGATGGACACATGATGTGGCGGAGAGCAAAGTCATGATTTCTAATAAAATGTGATCTGCCATCTAATCTATCACAATTATAGACAAATGCAATCTAATTTAACTAATAGCGCACACAGAGTTTAACTGTTCAAGTCTTTTTTTTTTTTTTTTTAGTACACCCACCGAAAAGGAAAAAAAAGTGAACTATTTTAATTACTTTTCCAAAATGGTGTTTCGATTAAAGGGAATCTGTCAGCAGGTTTTTGCTATTTAATCTGAGAACAGCATAATGTAGAGGCTGAGACCCCAACTCTAGCAATGTATCACTTATTAGGCTGTGTGTTGTAGTTTCAATACAATCAGTGTTTGATCAGCAGGAGATTATCACTACTGGACTACATGTCTGGTGCAGGCCAGTCCAGCTAATCTGTGTAACCCCGTCTCCACAACTTGTACAGTGTACACAGGATTCTGCCAGTCATTGCTGTGGGCGGTGTTATACACAGCACTTGAGTCTTAGCTCTGCTACATCTACATCAGACAAAACAGGGGGATTCTATCAAAACAGCACCAAGCAGTCATGTGACACATCATTGGAATCAGGCTCTTTGTCTCTGCAATTTTCTACCTGCTGACAGATTCCCTTTAAAGAGATGACACTGAAAGTGTGGGAATCACAGATGCCATGTCAATAGAATAAAGGCGTGCAAAGCATAGTTACTGGCAAAGAAGTTTATCAAGAAAGATTGTTTAGTGTGAAACATAAGTAATTGGGTCATTCTATCCGATTCCTTTACTTTTTAATGCAACTGTTTGTTATAAATTGGAATGGAAAGGATAGGGGCGAAATGAGGGGAAATTAAATTATTACACGATCTTCTGAGACTACTGTATTATAGTCAGAGATATCAGGGACTGAGAATGGAGGGTGGATGGCGTCTTCTGAAACCGCTGTCCCTGCACCACAGTAGAGATTGACCCACCCCTGGTTATACCGATCAGTCTGCCATTTTTTTAAATAATAATCATTAATAATAATAAGAATTTGTAAGTTTTCCTATATGCCTCATATTAAGTGCAGAATAGTGATGAGCGAACATGCTCGGATATAGTATTATCCATTCATTATCAGGTACTTAACCGAGTGTCTTCGTCGTGCTCGAATACCATGTTGGAGTCCCTGCGGCTGCATGTCTTGTGGCTGGTCGAGAGCCGGAACACATGCAGGGATTACCTATTTGCTAGGCAATACCTACGTGTTGTGCCTGTCGAACAGCCGCGAGACATGCAGCCGCGGGGACTCGAACATATTATTTGAGCATGGCGGATAACACCATATCAGAGCACGTTCACTCATCAGTAGTGCAGAACTAACTGTAAACTCACTAATTTAACATGAAGAGACTGATGATGGAACCAGGAGATTGTGGTGAACTGCTCGGGCGCAGAATTATTTTACTTCATATACGAATACTTTCAAACTGGAAGAAAAGCAAATAAAATCATTGGAGGGGAGAGAATTGGGCTATTATTGCTGACAGAGGTATTACGGCCTCTGTCAGTGCAGTCAGTGGATACATGATAATCAGCACTCACTGAATGTGTAGTTGATGTTTATTACATTCCATTATTCAGGGATTATATTGCTGGTTTATTGACTTTTTTGTGTTTTGGGAACAGAAATGGTAATTAGACAGCGTGATATGGACAGACCTATACCTTTTTTTTCCTCCAAAGTTTCATTAGATGTCTTGACCTTAGAACCATTTCTTCTCGTATTGTAAATTGCCTTTTCGCAGAGGAAAAGATCATCAGGTTTGGCTTCAAGTAGAAAAAAAACTCTTCAAGCTTTTATAACACATCCATCGCATAAAAACCATATACAGGTAATGGCATGGTCACTCTGACGCTTTTCTGGCACACCATGCACCCTTAGCCATAGAGTCTATGACTACATGGTGCGCCAGACACGCGTCAGAGTGACAATGCCAGTACTTGTATGTGGTTTTTATGCGATGGATGTGTTATAAAAGCTTGAAGAGTTTTTTATTCTGCTTTGGACGTGCCATCCTTTTTCCCGTTTTTCTACTTGAAGTAATTGTGGGTCAGCAGATGGACTGGCACCCAACTCAATAAGACAGGGGTCATTTATTCATATGTACAGTGAGCGACATACACCTTAATATTTCATCTGGTTTGCTGTAGAGCCTAAGTTATGTGGAAAGAGTCTTTAACCCCTTAAGGACCAGGCAATTTTTTGTTCTTGCTCTTCTCTATTTTTCCTCCAGTTCTTCAAAGAGCCATACTTTTTTACTTTTTTTTTCGCCCGCTTAGCCATACGAGGGATTGTTTTCTGCATGACGAGTTTTGCTTTTGAATGAAATTCATTTTATCATATAATTCTGGAAATTGTGGAAAAAAAATCCAAGTGAGGCGAAATTGCCAAAAAAATATAAATTCAATTTTGTGTTTGCTTTTTGGGCTTTGATTTGATGACATTCATTGTTCAGTAAAAATGAAATGGAAATATGTTTTATTTTTGTTTTTTAAATCTAAGAAGTGAAAAATGATGTGAAACTTCATAAAAAAAAGCTTGTATGGTCATTTTCCGAAATCAGTAAGGCAGGACTTAGCTAGGGCTGCATCCCGTTAATTCTCACGATCGATGGGTAGTGTCTCCACTCATCATTAATGTTATATTTCTGTGAAGCATGATCAGGGACTGTTAGGCTAAGTGCACACGTTCAGGAATGTTTGCAGAATATTCCTGAGCAAAAATTGACTTTTTTCGCGGCAAAAACACGCGTTTTTTGCGCATTTTTGGTGCACTTTTTTTGCGCGGATTTGACGCGTTTTTACCGCGATTTTTCCCTGAACTTTCTAGGTCAATAATATAGCTGGAAAAACGCTAGAATTCCACGAAATTAATGAACATGTTGTTTCTTTTTCCGCGATGCGTTTTTTTCGCGGAAAAAAACGCACCATGTGCACAAGAATTGTGGAATTCATTCTAAATGATAGGATGCTTAATTCATGCGTTTTTGACGCGTTTTTTCCCGCGAAAAAAACGCAAATAATCCTGAACGTATGCACTTAGCCTTACATACCAAAACTACTTGAGCACTAAGATCAATCAAAAGACTATAATGCAGAGAATCTAGGTCATAAATAACATAATTTTATTTGGAACACCAATCAAAATACAATGACAAAAATTAAAATAAAAAAGGGACTAGACATGATAAAACCATATAACATGAAGTTAAAAACAAGGGGAGCAGGGCATCACATGCAATATAAACATGATCAAAGATAAGAGCAGAAAATAGGAGAATTTGATGAACAAAAATATCAGTAATTATTATTAAATAATAAAGTGCTGTGCATACAATTAATCCAAATGGTATTGGAAAAACACTAATAAAAGTGAAAGGATGATTAATTAATTTAGGGCGGTGTATATATGTTTATAAGCACCGCAAAGTGCCAGAGTAAATATAATGGTCTGTAAACAACTCCATAAAAATAGAAGCAAGGTAAGTATACTAACCAGGATTTATCCTGTATGTGGTGCCACTGCTGCCCCGCACTTCAATGCGCGTTTCACACATTGCTTCATCAGGGAGTGAAATGCTTCTCATTATATCACAGGAGACACACCCCTTGATGGGAGTTAGGTGGTTAGCCAGACCCGCCCAGCTCTCCGGCTAATCTGCAAGCCCAGCCCACATAAACTAAGCAAGGTTCGTGGAACTACAGGTCCCAGAGGAACATTCCAGGCTTACAGTGCAGAGGACCCCCAACTCTGCGACACATACTGGCCATTCACAATAACGCCGGTCACTGTCTCACATAACTTTGGTCTCGGGGGTAAGGTTACTCCTTGTGGAGAGTGACATACCAGCTCTGGCGTGTCGAGGTAAGGAGGCTTATTCGCCGTGCAATGCTCCTCTGGGAAATTTTAATATGCAAATTGCCTCTTCAAACAAAGAGGACTTGTACTCTATAGCGCCACCTAGGTGGCGCTATAGAGTACAAGTCCTCTTTGTTTGAAGAGGCAATTTGCATATCACATAACTTTGTCATCTGAACATGTTATACCATCTATGGCTGCTGTACATGTAAAAGTTCATGTGTTTTACTGTTAAACTATCTCCTGACTTTCCGGTTTCCATCTGCTACATTAACACCACGGGGAATGCCGAGGGAACATTACAAATCCAGCATTAACCCTTAAATATCTCACTGCATCAGAGCACCAGGGCCCGGGCACGTCACCATGTGACAACAAGAAGAATCCCACCCATGCCCAGTGTACTGGGCTATCTGTGCTCCGTGTGTCACATTGGGTAGACATGATACACTTTCTTTAGGAAAGCACTGCAGATCATTTAAGGTAATTTGTTCATATTAGAGTTTCTGAAGCTCCCCTGCTTGGATGATCTCAGCTGTTCAGTATTGGCCACTCCCCTCTCCAATACATGCTGCCACTGGCAATCTGGATTGCAAGTGTTAGCCTTGTACTGCCTGGTGTGAAGTGGAGGAGTCAGTTATTGGTAGAGGCGTTTGGAGTATTGTTCTGTGACTGTTGCTTGGACCTTTTAGCTGTTTGAAAATTCTCTTCCTCTCTTATTTGGTTTACTTTCCTTTTCACCCCAGTATTCTCTTCTGTTGCCTATGAGTGCATATTTGTATGATTGGTATTTTTCCTTTATCCCTGTATGTCCTTCCTTGTTTGTCTGGTTTGTGTATTTTCATACATTATTACTCCCCACTTCCCTGGGTGAAGGAGGGGGACAGATATAGAGCTGATTTAGGAGTTTAGCAATGTACTTCCCCCCCACCATCAGAAGAAATCCGGGGAGCAGGGATAGATAGTGTGTCCATAGTGTTAGTGACTGGGAAGGAGCCACTGGCTCTGGATAATCTGACAACAGAGTCATGATAGTTACATTGCATTTATTTCACTTTTTTTCTGTGCACATAAATATCTAAAAAACGCAATCTAGGGGGTCCGTGGACATACCTCAAAAGTCCCTGAGGGTCCATATTACAATATGTTGTCATAATCAACCTCCCTATGACATGGCATTGCCCCCAATAAATATCACACTATGGGCATCATTTCACAGATCTACATAACAGTGAGCCGCAATATGGCCATGTTCTTCAGGCTTAAAGAAAAATCACACATAACATATTGTGATTTCAGGGAATATTGAGCCAAATGATCATAACAAATAAAATGCTAAATCATTCTACACTATTCTTTCTTATGGCCATTTTTACTTCTTACACAATTAGCAGTGCCGTCCTAAAGAAAGTATATCATGACTGCCTAACTGTAAGATTTTAAAGAAATCCTGAACAGGTTAACCCCTGCACCACTAACTGAAACCTACACCGTTTAATATGAAGGATACGTGCATCTAATTAATGCAGGAGAACGTGAAATCAGACGCTGCGGTCTTCTGCCTCCTCTCTGTCGCGGTAAATCCGTGACAGTAACATAATAAAAATGTTCAAGCATTCAGCATAATGCAATGACTTTTGTAAATCATTTATACACAATGCCCTTTGATCGCATCCTGCGGAGCTGTAATAAGATGAATTTCTTTGTATATAAGGCCCGCAGCGTAGAATACACTCACCTGTTTGTCTTCATTTACAGTCAGCGTGGCTGTCATGGTGTTCAGCCACTTACAACATGATTCAGAAGCTAAAGGCCTCAGACTTTGTTTAGGCGAAACAATGATGGAATAAAAAGGCTTATTTTCCTGATCCGCTCTCATTTCCTTTGCGATGTCTCGACGAGTTATTTGCTGGCGAGATGTTTCATTACAATGATTATTTCATGAGTGTTTACAGATTTTCTTTCATTGACTGGCAATCCTGATTAGACTCCTATTCTCTCCAGATTACATTGACTGTGGGGAATAAATTAAATTCTGGTATTAGAAATATTCTTTCAATATGTTTCTTGAGTGCTGATACACTAAGTGTCTGGTGGCAATTCTGGTCTCATTTCGTAAATCTTTTCTGTTCCTCTGCAGGTGTCATCAGTTCGCATTTGGCTATTGATAGTCTTCACAATCTCCAGTTGTTAGATGTGTATAGAGTATAAAATCCTGCACCGTGCCCACGCTGAGCAATGAACTGCAAACAGGGACAGGGAAATCATAACACCTGATAGCAAAACTTGAGATTGACCAGCCCGAAACAAATTCAAGGAAGAAATGTCATAGTATTTGAGATTACCGTAGATAGCTCTCAGGAGTTATTACCCTCATGCACCGTACACATACTATTGAACAATTGCAGCATATATAAAATTTATTTTTTATTTTCATTGTTAAAATTATTGCATTGATTTGAAATTTGCTTTAAAGGATTTGTCTGGACAAACAAAAACGTTCCCAGTGGCTTGGATCTGTAAAAAATAAACTAATTGCTACTCATACTTATCAACAGGCAGCCACCTGGAATCGGGCTGCTCCATGGTCTGCGCTATAACATAAGAAAAGGGGACTTCACTGTTCTATCAGCATTTTGCTGAAGATTTCACTCATAGTAATGAGTGGGTAAAAATCTTCACCAAAACGCATGTAAAAAAACACAGCAAGAACGCGCATCATATGACTTGTCCTATATTGATACTGAGTCGCCGCCAACATTGTAGTCTAGGTCACATATTCCCAGTTCTTACGGTAATCATTTTGGTTGTCATTTGTAAAGGCACAAACCCACTTATTTCACCATAAATAGTTGACAATCTGCTATGTATAGGGACTCTGCTATGTATAGGGGCCTCTCATCGCTCCTCTAACAGATGATGCCGGGGAAACCAAATATTGGGCCAATGGGAATTTCAATGCTGAATCCTTCTATTTTCAGGGAAGATAAGCCACTGCCAGAGGAGTCTGGATGGTGGATAAGCAGCCCCAATTAAGATCCAAAGAAATGCAAGCTGTCTTGCGGTCCCAGTGTGCATAGATGGTGGCTCAAACTATCAGTCAACACTTTAATTAAATGAAACGCTATGGTAGGAGACTCAGGAGGACCCCTCTGCTGACTCAGAGACATAAAAAAACTAGACTGCAGTTTGCCAAAATGTACGTGAGTAAGCCATAATCCTTCTGGGAAAGCGTCTTGTGGACAGATGAAATCAAGATGGAGCTTTTTGGTAAAGCACATCATTCTACTGATTACCGAAAATGGAATGAGGTATACAAAGAAAAGAACACAGTCCTACAGTCAAATATTGTTGAGGTTTAAAGATGTTTTTGGGTTGTTTTGCAAGGGATCATGAAATATGAAGAATACCAAAGGATTTTGGGTAGCAATGTAGTGCTGAGTGTCAGAAAGATGGGTTTGTGTCCTAGGTCAATGGTCTTCCAGAAGGACAATAACCCCAAACATACTTCAAGAAGTACCCAGAAATAGATGGAAAGAAAATGCTGGATAGTTTTAAAGTGGCCAGCAATGAGTCCGGATCTAAATCCCATTGATCACCTGTGGAGAGATCTTAAAATTGCTGTTGGGAGAAGGCACTTTCAAATATGAGAGACCTGAAGCAGTCTGCAAAAGAAAAGTGGTCCAAAATTCCTGTTAAGAGATGTAAGAAGCTTGCTGATAGTTATAGGGAGCGATTGATTGCAGTTATTTAATCCAAAGGGTGTCTAACCAAATATTAAGTTTAGGACACCAACAATTTTGTCCGGCCCATTTTAAGGATTTTGTGTGAAATTATGTCCAATTTGCCTAATTTTCTCTGTTTTCGTGTCGCTCCAATACACACAAAGGAAATAAACATGCGTATAACAAAAAGTGTGTAACTGCAATAATTTTCTGGAAGAAATACTTCATTTTCTGGAACAAATTCATGGGTGTCAAGACTTTCAGTCATGACTGTAGCTTTAGGTATTGTTTTTGAAGTCTCTAATGTCTTTTTTTTTTTGCTTTTCTCACTGGATAACGATCGTTCATCCAACAGCCATCTCTTCCTACTCCTCTATACACAAGAGTGCTTGGTTCAGCTGGAGGTTCATGTGTTTTCAAAGGGAATAGTGTAAAAAGCTGCTGCCAGACTCTTCTGGCAGCTGCATATAAAAAGATATGGCATTAAAATTCAAACTGACCAAACTATTATCTATCGGGGAGAGTCGGGCGGTCCTCATAAACATTATACTACTGGCTTATATTGGCTGCTTTGACCAACTTTAGTTTGTGGACTTTGAAGGTGTGCAGCTGCATCCCCCTCCTCCATATCTTGTACATGTATATTCACTGTTTTCCATTAGATAGATTAGTTGGTGACTGATTTGGTTTCTGAACATTTCTAGAGATCCTACAGGCAGGCAAAGGGAAATACATTCCAATAGAAGTGTAGGAAGATGTCACATTTCCCCATGACAACATTTTATGTATTCGCTGGGTTATTTTATTTTTATATTGCTTATTTCTAATAACAGCATAAGCAAACTTGTAATATAATACTTGTACACTATAAATGACCTATTTATCTGCATGTATAATTATATATATATAATGGCATCTTTGCACATAGCTGTTCTACTATTAGGCCCGTGATAATACAATACATAATGCAGCATGCTTACTCTTCTCATATTTGCAGATAAATCAGGCATGACTTATAAATTATTTAGCAATGTCAGTGCAAAAAAAAAAGGGATTGCAAAGAAAATACTCAAGCAAAACCTATTTTTAGCTGAATCTGACAAATCTTTTGAGGCTCTCCGTTCATGCAGAAATGTCCCTGTGTCTTAATGACTACGTGATGTCCTTCTGGTTGAGTGTGGATGAGTTTTAGGACCCAGGCAATTTTATAGAGAGAATTGAACAGATGGATTCATTATATTCGCAATGTCATGGACTGGTTTATACACGCGTTTTCATTATACACTAATGCTGTTTTATGTATAAAAATACAATAAAGATTGGGAAGAAAACAGAAGGTAGCGCACGAGGAACCCTCCAACATAAGGCTGGCCTTTTTTCGAATCACCATTAATGGAGTTGTCTACATGCATATGCAGTAAGACAAGTGGCGTAACAAGAGTTTGATGGGCCCTGGTGCAAGATTTGGATGAGGCCCCCTATCCTGAATAAATCCTGTACAGTTGAAGTCCGAGGATGCACACCCAGTTGAAGTTTCTGCTGGAGTTGGCAGGCTCCATTTGCCGCCGGGCTTAGTCGCAGTGGCGACCGGGGTCAATACGCCGCTAAGTATGGCACTGTTAAAATTATGGCTGGTTTTAAAGCATTAAAGCAGCTAAGTTCTACACATTCCATGACATGCTTATAATACACTGTATGGAGAAAAGTTTTTTTGCAGAGCTTACTGATACCAGCGTGGTCCTGTACTAGGAGCCACCGGTGTAACAAGTTAATTCATGACATTTCTTCCCTCCTCAGCTATGAGTGATATTATTGAGAAGTGGAAGGAACCACAGCAACTCAGCCACGAAGTGGAGACCACGTAACATTACAGGGTGGGATCACCAAGTGTCGAGGAGCAGAGGACAGAAAAGTCACCAACGCTCTTCTGACTCCATAACATAAGTCCAAACCACTCCGGTATAAGCATAAGCTCAGAAATTGTGCCCTGTGCCCTGGGCTCTAAATGGCTTACATTATCAAGCACAATGACAACTATGGGATGGAGTGGTGTAAAGTCACCACCACTGGATTCTGAAGCAGTGGAAATGTGTTATGTGCAGTGATGGATCACATTTCTCTATCTGGTGTTTGATGGACAAGTTTGGGTTTGGTAAATGCCAAGAGAACATTACCTGCCTGACTTTAAAGTTTGGTGGAGTGATGATAATGCTATGGTGGATGTCCTAGGCTTCTTAGTTCCAATGAAGGGAAATCTTAATAATTCAACATATAAGACATTTTGGACAATTATAGCTTCCAACTTTGTGGGAGCAGTTTAGGGGAGGCTCTTTGGCCCAGTGAACAAGACAAGGTCCATTAAGGCATGGTTGGGGAAGTTTGACCTCTGCACCATCCAACACCTTTGGGATGAACTAGAATGGAGATTGTGAGCCCAGGTCTCTCCTCCAACATCAGTGTCTGAGCCCACAAATGATCTTCTGGATGAGTGGGCAAAAATTCCCACAGACACATCCAAAAAGGAACACCTTCAATATCCATGCACCCAAAACTTGTGACTGCTGGGAGTTTTTGCAGTGATTTGTATTTTGTATTGGACGTTGCACAGCACTATTATTATTGTAGGGTTTCTACTCACTCGGTTGTGTTTTGAAGTAGGCATGGGAAGCAGTTTCAGTAAAACGTCCAGGCTAGTTTATTAAGACTCCATAAACTGCTCAGGATAACAAAGCAAAAACAGCCTTTATGAAAACATAAAGTAAATAGTCCTTACAGTAGTGCGGATTCGCCCGCTCGGGTTAGTGTCCAGCTCCTTAGTCCTTAACAAAGACAAACAACACTGGAGGTCTGCGCACCTCCAATCACAGAGACTGAATGAGACAACTGGTCTCTTTTTTATCTGACGTACCACACCCTGGGGTGGGGATATGTTAGCAGCCAGTCCCACCCATCTCTCTGACTGCTCGTAAACCTGGCCCTGACACGCCCTATTAACTCTCTAAGCACTATATGTGCTGGAGCCTGCTTTTCTGGGCTTACATCACCGAGGCTGCAACCTCAATGATACATATCTTCCCTCGATGACGTGTCCAGTGGCCATCGTACGTTATGTTAGTGTATGACAGTATTATTTGGGCACAATGTGACAGTATTTTATTATTTGATGATGCTTTTAATTGGACACTGTATATTGATCATATTTACATCTGTGGCATTGCTGGAGTTTTTTAATTTATCTAATTTATAGTAGTAGCAGCGCTGTGTGGAAATGTTATTTGACCAACATACGGCAGTATTTTGAACCGGTTATTTAGGAATTGTATGGTGCGGTAATTACTACGTTGTTTGGGTGCCATCAGACAGCATCACACAGGGCAACACACAACTTCACAGGGCTTTCCAGGATAATTAGTTTTTTATTGGCATAGGAAAGTAAGAAAATGAGCCATCCTTCCCCCAGAACTGCCTTCCTACCGTTGTCCCTAGTTAATATTGATGCAGCTATGACATCACAACTACATGACGTGACCGCTGCAGTCAGTCTCTGGGCTCAGTGATAGTGATGAGTGAGTATGCCCGCTGCTTGGGTTTTCCGGAGCATGCTTGGGTGGTCTCCGAGTATTTGGAAGTGCTCGGAGATTTAGTTTGCTGCATGATTTGCGGCTATTAGACAGCCTGAATACATGTTGGGATTGCCTGTTTGTTAGGAAATCCCCACATGTATTCAGGCTGTCTAGCAGTCGCAAATCATGCAGCTGCGGCAACATAAACTAAATCTCCGAGCACGTCCAAATACTCGGAGAGCACCCGAGCATGCTCGGGAAAACCCGAGCAACAAGCATACTCGCTCATCACTACTCGGTGATCATGCCAATGTAGTCAATCTCTGAACCCAGTAATTGGCTGCATTGAACACTACCTGTATTTTTTAAGTTATCTCCGCAACAATGTCATCAAAAATTGGGTGTCGCAGTGGTGATCCAACTCTGGAGTGTCGGGGGGGCAAATACGGCTTATTTTATTTTTATGCAGAGGATGCCTATAACATGAAAAGAAAAGGATGTTTGTTCAGACGCATGTACAATTGGTCCATGTGCTGTCCATGTGTGCAGCAGACCGCACACAGAGTACAGGTATTATTGTGGGTGCGCTAATGCACTTGGATGATTTTCCATATGGACTGATGGTCTACATGGAAACAAATTGCAGCATGTACTACTTTTAGGTCTGTCTTATGGATCACAATGGTGCGTGCAATGAAAGACAGCTCCTCCGCCCTTCCGCAGTGCAGGCAATCATATGGAGGTGGACAAGAGAACCAGTCACGTTCATGATTTGAGATCACTAATGGCACAATTTTCAATTTGGCTGCCTGTAAGGAGTCTTAGCTTGGTCTTGTCTGAAAGAATAATTAAAGGGTTTATCAAGGTATCAATATATAATTTTTTTTTATAAAAACAAACAAACTGCCATTGTTCTGAAATAAGGAAACTAACAGTAATCACTCCCTTGCCCAGCAATCCAGAACTGACCCTGCTGCACTCTTTGTTTAGATGCTGATGGCACGTAACCCCGTAGCTATTGATATCGTAGTTGAATATTGAAGTTGAATATTCCATATATTGGAGCAGTGTGAAAAGGAGCTGAACATTGCAGGGCCTTTATTCTCAGAGTCTGTGGAAATCTCCTTTATATGCTGAATTATTCATATGCCGGCCTGGCTGCATTAAATATAGATGTTAGTGAAATACCAAAGAATTCTATAAATCTATATTTGGATTACACCACTGTTATGTTATTACCTTACCTGTGACCCAGCAAAGCAACAGTAAAACTAAGGGTGGCCATAGACATTCAGTAAATGGGGTGAAATGGAGATCAGTGATAATATTGCACCTAACTTCTCCCATTTTCTGATACATATTACAGCAGAAATTAAACAGGAAAATAAAAATATATATATATTTACCTGGTGTATTCCTGAATCTTGCATTATCTTCCTTTTCTTCCTGAGTCTTTCCATTCCTGAGATATGGTCCCCTCTTCTCTGTATATAAATCTAGTTGTGTTGGTCAACTGGGTGTGGTCCTCATCAAGGCACTCACGTAGAAGAGGTGAAGACCACGTACACTTGGCTTTCAAGGATAGCGTTATATACAAGGGGCCATATCTCAGGAACAGAGAGGAGCAAGAAGAAATGATGAGCCGAGATCTCAGTCTGTACATGTGCCGCATCCGATGGCCATTTTCCTGAAGTCCACCACTGGGAAAACAATGGGCAGAGCGGGGACTCTATTCTTGCCTCATCACTGCCATTTTTTTGAAACCCAGGGCCCACAGACTCGCCTCACTGGGAAAACCCCTCCTTTCAGCCCGGAGCCCTCATCATCGCCTCACCAACTTTCTGCAGCAGCGACCCTGACTCCTGTGACCCCACTTCATCTCCGCTGTCCCCCACCTCACTGGTAATTTTATTAATTTTTTTGTTTCCTTTTTTCCTCCCAGAATTTTGTTGTGCGTCTTATGGTCCGGTGCGTCTTTTAGTCTGCAAAATATGGTATATGTATTACAGGTTTTCCGCCTTCCTTACACATCTCCTGTTTTCAAAATGGCCGCTGATGGAGGAGCATGTGACCAGACCTGTCCATCAGCATCCTCCAATTGAAGAAGACTGCTCATGGAAAAGCTGATTCTCAATTTGTAGTCAGAAAGGGATTTTTTCGCCCTAAGATGAGAATAATTGGTTTCTACCTCATAGGATTTTTGCCATCCTCTGGCTCAACATTGCAAATTGGTTATGGATAACTGGGCCGATGTCTTTGTTATACTAAGGAATATTAGAGCCAACATTACTGCATAGCTCCTGAGTTATGAGCAGCTAACCCTACAACCCCTGCCAGCTGTTCTAAGGTCATCGGGTTCTAAAATCCTAATCAAAAACTTCTTTGAATGCTCTTCCTTCAGATTTCAAATGTAAAATCCACTTTGCTGTTCATACTAAGAGTTTTTTTTAACTTTTTTTTTAGAAGGCTTGCTGTGGAAATAAAGCAATGTACGTCAATTCTTTGATGCGGGTTTACTCGAGCAGTCTGGTCCAATCTTGACACCACCAAGTAAAAAGGCTATAACAAAAGTGTAAACAAATGCTTCAAAAACCTCTTAAAAAAAAAAAAAGAGACAAAACAGCTTTCCTAAAGTGGATTCCTCTTGAAAACCACATCGTATTTTTCCAACATCCACAAAATCTCTGGGTTAGCAAACCCTAATATTGGGATTTCTGTTCAGATCCAACTATCATCAGCCTGTCTCAAAAAACAGGAAAAACGAAGTGAGGGACATAGAAATTATTCAGACCACACAAAGAATTTACCACATGCTATTATGAGGACATTATGAGCTAATATCATATATTGAAGAAACTCGTTATAATGATTCATACAATCCCATTCTTATATATCAGATGAAGGACAGTTTTATACCTTAGTTATGGCCCCGAATAGAGTCTTGCAGATGAGTGGACATATCATCAGCCATTGATCTCAGCGAGGCACTTTGAGGGCGATCATGACTGATGTGCACAAGAAATAGAAGGGCCACAGAGCTGGGTTATATCACTTACGTGGAATCACAAATTCAAGCTTACGCCGCCCAGAAGCACAACAAGGATTTCGATGATTTTAAAGGGTTTGTCCTAAATGTAACCACTTCAGTATTGGGCCGTTTTTCACGGTTCACGAACAGACACATTTTCGTGTGTTTTTTTGTACGTGCGATTTTAAGAGATCTAAAAGTTTTCCTTCTGTATATAATCAAATACTTTTTGCCATTTTTTTGTGATACGTAGGGCCTTATTT
>VIAB01002891.1:30342-64786 GCA_009801035.1 Oophaga pumilio | reverse complement strand
GCAGGGGGTTGAATACTACTTGTAGGCACTGTATATATATCAATTCAGGGCACAATGTAAAGATGTAAAGATAAAAATAACAACAAAGATAAAAATTTAATAAAGTGTTCCCTTCGTGTTTCTGTAATAATTATTTTCATATATCGGACATGTGTTGTTTTTTATGGGTGTTAGGCTAGTAAGTAATTCTTATTGGCAGATTTCAATTATTTTCCTGCTTCTTTCATTTATTTTCTCTCTTACTTCTCACAACGTGCCCTGAATTACATAATAAAAAACCTTTTAGGAAAAATTAGAATATTAAAATACATTTATTCATATCTGATTTTCCCTGTAACCTGGGGCTGGTATTTTATCCCCAGTTACAGGGAAAATTCAACTAAGGAGTTGCTGCCACTATTTCCCAACACCTGGCAATCATATAATCGTTGGGTCTGGACGACCTAATCTTTATATACAGTGCTTCTTCTGCACTGTGTATATAGTTATTGAGAAGGCAGAGATGGTAATATACCATTTCTGCTTTCTCTATCGGAATTCTCAAATGTATCTGACAGCCAATTCCCCACCCTTCAGCTGCACAACTTTATTTTTTTTGCAGAGTAATATGCGGACCTCTTGGACATGTAGAGTCTATGGGCAGTCCGGAAGTAGCTAAATGAACTGAAAAACAACTCAAATCTGTCTTGGTCAAAACAAGATAGACTTCCAATTCACTGCCTATTAAAATGTCTAAGGGGGTTGGGGGCATAGAGTGAGGAAAGCAGAGAGACACAAACAGAACCCTGCAGCTGCTTAACAGTAAGTGTTTTATCGCATTCCAGTGCTGGATTCACAACTACTTTGCTCAGTACAGTAGTCTTCCATGCTGCTTCTTCTTCTGAGCACGTGCTACATAGACACAAGAGAGCAAGAATACCTCACATTTATGCCTCCTGTGTATGAGAGACATTAGACAATAGCATCTAGTCTCCACTAGCTCAGAGAAAACTGTAAAACAGATATTCAGCATGCAGAGTGGAAACCAGGTAAAAAATGCAGCATTCAAGTCATATAATGGACATTTCTCCTCTGTCATTCTCCATGTATTCACACAACAGCCTACTATGAAAAGTCACCTAAAAGGACAGGTATGCTTTAAATGGTCCCTGTTGTTTTAACAAACATAATTACATAAAGTGATAGCACAAGCAAATGTAAGAAACTTCGTAGTATATTGTATCAGAGAAATTTCCTTCTGTATCCATGTCTTCTCCTTCCCTCCACCCAACATGAACTCATGGATCACTCCAGAAAAAAAAATCAAATCCATCTTGCTTGACACCTCAAGGAGGGATCAGACAACAGATCCTATTAAAGCCCATGGGAGAAAGAAGGAGGTCGTAAGAGCAGGAGGAGGCACTGGTACAGGTACAGAACACAAATTGCACCTGCTCTTCCCTCTTATTCCTTTCTCCATAGGCTTCAGATTTAGTGATTTTCACACTTTGGAGCTGGATTCACAGCTACACTGCTATGCAATGCTTAGTGCCTCCCGTGCTGCTACTTTTGAACATGTCCTAGGGAAAGAAGAGCAGGAATCTCTATGTCTGTGCGTGCTGTGTATGGGAGACATTAGAGCAGCGAGTCTGCACCCACTATCTCAAAGACAACTGAAAATTGGACATGCATGCGGAAGGGAAAACTGGTGAAAAATGCAGGTTCCAAGTTCTATAAAATAGTCAAAAATGGTGTTATTCCTCATGGACACACGACATCTATGTCTGAAAAGTTACCTGAAACAATAGGTACGCTTTAAGTATATCTTAGCATTAACTGATGTAAAGTTAAAGCCAAAGTATTTGGTGATAAATCTGTATAATAAATTTACAATGAGTCAAAGTGCAAAATAAACTTCAGTCAGTAAAACAATACACTTCTCTTTGTTTGTTTGTTTTTTGCTTTTTTTATACAAATATCATTTGATCCTTTTATCTCTTTAAATAGCACTTTTACAGCAATATGTTGTAATCATGCACAAAATAAAAACCAATTATATGTGGAAAGCATTCTCTTAGTTGCATATTCATTCCATCAAGCACTTTGTGAATAGCAAACACAACAAAATAATAGGATTTTTTTTTTACAGTCCGATATCATAAATCCTATATGAACAAAATGAAGATGCCTATAAGAAAAAAAATATGTATTTCCTTTTTTTTTTCCAAGTAAATATTATCTTTAAAAAAATGTACAAAAGAGCATTGCAAGTATTAAAAATGATATTTTGTGCTTTCGCATGCCATTAGTAAGATAAGAACCTGAAATCTAGAGTTCATGTCTTCCATACCGCTCTGCAATAGCTGTGTTCTCCATGACATCTGTAGTTATAGCAAAAAAAAAAGAAAAAAAAATAGAAATACATCAAATATTAAATTCAATAAAATTGCATTCAGTTTCGAGTAGTAGGAAGTCCAAAGCACTGGTTCTTGCTGCTTGAATACCTGTTACACAAAGAAATATTATTGTCGTTTCATATTTGGTAACCATTTTGTTTTTTCTTTTATTAAATATTTTTATTATCTTGCAAACATATTTTATTTTATAGACATATTAGATTATTATTATATTAAAGGGTTTGGCCAAAATAAAATAAAAAACAAAAAAATAAATAAACATAACATGACTGATTTAATTTTCCAATCTGCCCCATGTCAGTTTATGGGTTGGGTCTAGTATTGCAACTAGACTCCATTGAAGTGAATAAGACAGAGGTAATGCCAGTAGGGAAGGAATGGAGGGTAGCAAACAGACTTATATTTTTAAGCCCGTACAGCCCCTACAGTTCTTCTTTTCTATATACTCATCAATGTGTTCCATATAGTATGCCAATCATAAAAAATATGTCAATCATGCAAAATTATTTGATAAATAATAAAGATATTTCAGCATGTCATGCACACTGTCGACACATGCATGGAGTCACATCGTGGCACTCAGAGATCCACAGTTTGCCGCTATATGACCCCTCTGTTGTCTCATCATCTCGGTAGTATTCATCCTTAGGAGTAATGATTTTATAGGGCAATATCTTTGTGATCTCGGGATGAAATTGGCATAATATGGTAGCACTGTAGGGCCCCATAGAGATCCATGGACTCTGTAGAATTTGCAGGTTGTATTACGCCCCATAATTCAGTTTTATGCATAAGTCTAAGCCTGATTTAAAATTGAGAAAAGAATCGATTGTTATATCCGCTGTATAGATCTGTATTCGGATAGCTCCCACTAGTGCTTGTCATAAGGAGAATGAAATCTATTATTTAAAGGAAATATGCCAGAGCAATTTCATATCCTAAATTATTTGTACACGCATTTAGCTCTTTCAAAGACAAATCCATCAATACCTTTACATGACCAATTTGTTCCTCTGTTCCTGAGAAATCATTGTTGGAATTAATATGCAAATGACTAGGGTAGATCTGAAGCCTCTGTCACTCTAACTCTATTTCCTGCCCAGCACTGCCTGCTCCTGCTTGACTGATGACTCATTTGCCTGAAGGCACACTGCATAGAGGCAGGCAGTCAAGCAGGAGGAAGCGGCGCTGGGCTGGGAATAGAGCTGGGGTGACAGAGGCTTCAGATCTACCATAGCCCATTAGCCTCATTTTCATATAAATTCCAACCCTGATTTCTTAGTAATGAAGAAACAGACTGGTCATGTAAAGGTATTGCTGGACTTGCCTTTTAAAGTGCTCACTGATGGTTAAAATGACAAAGTATTTGTATCAAGAAGAGACAGTGCAATTTAATGTTTATTATAAATCCTCTCCATTCTCAAGAATAGAGAGTTTTTAAAACTATAGTTTACTGCTTGTTTCCTGTATGACTGATTATGTCAGAGTGGCTAATTTCCTAGGCAAGGAGTGCGCGTCTGCATGCTGTTTGCAGTCTGAGCTGTCAATCTTTAGGAGAGCACTTCCCCTTGGTTAGCAGGAAGTCAGGAGGCAGGGGAGCGGTGCACTCCTGAAGAAGGAAGATTAGCTCATGCATTTGAATGCATGTACAGTCATGGCCAAAAGTTTTGAGAAAATATTATATTTTCACATGATCTGCTGCCCTCTGGTTTTTATGTGTGTTTGACAGATGTTTTTATCACAGACAGAAATATAATAATTGCAAACATATGAGTAACAAAAGCTTATATTGACAGATAGAATGAGTTAATGCAGCAAGTCAATATTTGCAGTGTTGACCCTTCTTCTTCAGGACCTCTGCAATTCTCCCTGGCATGCTCTCAATCAACTTCTGGACCAAATCCTGACTGATAGCAGTCCATTCTTGCACAATCAATGCTTTCATTTTGTCAGAATTTTTAGGTTTTTGTTTGTCCACCCGTCTCTTGATGATTGACCACAAGTTCTCAATGGGATTAAGATCTGGGGAGTTTCCAGGCCATGGACCCAAAATCTCTATGTTTTGTTCCCTGAGCCATTTAGTTATCACCTTTGCCTTATGGCAAGGTGCTCCATCATGCTGGAAAAGGCATTGTTGATCGCCAAACTGCTCTTGGAGGGTTGGGAGAAGTTGCTCTTGGAGGACATTCTGGTACCATTCTTTATTCATGGCTGTGTTTTTAGGCAAGACTGTGAGAGAGCCGATTCCCTTGGCTGAGAAGCAACCCCACACATGAATGGTTTCAGGATGCTTAACAGTTGGCATGAGACAAGACTGGTGGTAGCGCTCACCTTGTCTTCTCCGAATGAGGCGTTTTCCTGATGTCCCAAACAATCGAAAAGGGGATTCATCAGAGAAAATAACTTTACCCCAGTCCTCAGCAGTCCACTGCCTGTACCTTTTGCAGAATATCAGTCTGTCCATGATGTTTTTTCTGGAGAGAAGTGGCTTCTTTGCTGCCCTCCTTGAGACCAGGCCTTGCTCCAAGAGTCTCCGCCTCACAGTGCGTGCAGATGCACTCACACCTGCCTGCTGCCATTCCTGAGCAAGCTATGCACTACTGGTAGCCCGATCCTGCAGCTGAAACATTTTTAAGAGACGGTCCTGGAGCTTGCTGGTCTATCTTGGGCGCCCTGAAGCCTTTTTGGCAACAATGGAACCTCTCTCCTTGAAGTTCTTGATGATGCGATAGATTATTGACTGAGGTGCAATCTTTCTAGCTGCGATACTCTTCCCTGTTAGGCCATTTTTGTGCATTGCAATGATGACTGCACGTGTTTCTTTAGAGATAACCATGATTAACAGAAGAGAAACAATGATGCCAAGCACCAGCCTCCTTTTAAAGTGTCCAGTGGTGTCATTCTTACTTAATCATGACAGATTGATCTCCAGCCATGTCCTCATCAACACCCACACATGTGTTAATGGAGCAATCACTGAAAAGAGGTTAGCTGGTCCTTTTAAGGCAGGGCTGCAATGATGTTGAAATGTGTTTTGGGGGATAAAGTTCATTTTTTAGCCAAATATTGACTTTGCAAGTAATTGCTGTTAAGCTGATCACTCTTTATAACATTCTGGAGTATATGCAAATTGCCATTAGAAAAAGTGAAGCAGTAGACTTTGTAAAAATTAATATTTGTGTCATTCTCAAAACTTTTGGCCATGACTGTATTTAGGGCTAAACATCATTTTTATTTTCGTTAGAAATGGACTGCATTGTATGGCTTTTACTGGCTCCTCATTCCCCTCCACAATCACCTTTGATGTGGACTGTGGTCATAAAGCATATGAGAGAAGCTCAAGAAAAGACAGATAAAAGAATTACAAATTCTCGATTAGAACGAGACCATAAAACAAGCTCATTGATATCTCTCGGATAACTTATTCTGCAGCCAGCAAAAGGGGCAACATTTTTAATGAAACCAATTTATAGAAATGGTTTTTAGCCCCAAGTATACGCATTTAAGAAAATTTGAGTCTACAAAAAATTGTGAAAAATTTGAAAAACAAATTGTGTCTACAAAAGATGGTCAAACTGTTTAGAGTGTTTTTCTTTCTTTTGCTTTTTTCATGGTGCTCCAAAGATAATGTTTCACCAGTTTTAGCTTTTTAAACTGACCACATCATGGAATAGTGGCTGCAGAGATGAATAAAGCATCTTCTTTATATTTTTCATTTTTCCTTTCCTTTGCAGAGAAATTAGCTTTTAAATTTTAGGTTATAATTCATGATAATTCCCTGAGAACATTACTAAAGAATTGTCTTGGGGTCTTGCACGTTTTCCCCTGCATTACATTGACCAATCATATACAGGAGGCCTTATACAGGGGAAAAAAACATGCCCCCCGAAAAACCATGCCCTCCAAGAACATTCTTTCTCCTGTAAGACATAACGATAGACAGGGCTTTTCTCAACCTTGATCCCTGCAGTTACTGTGTAGTAACACAGTAACTGCAGGGATGAAGTAATAGGGTCCCGTTACACATAGAGACTCACCAGCGATCCTGACAACTATATGAACTTGTCAGGATCGCTGGTGTGTCGCTACATGATCGCTGGTGAGCTGCCAAACAGGCAGATCTCAGCAGCGATCAGAACAGCGACTACGCGGGTAACAAGCGATGCATGTCGCTTAGTTACCCGCAGTGTACGTTAGATACCAGCGCGCTGGTGCAGGGAGCTGGTAACCAAGGTACACATCGGGTTTCCAGGCGCCGCCCGGCGCTTAGAAACCTGCTGTTTACCTTGGTTACCAGCTCCCCTGCACCAGCGCGCTGGTATCTAACGTACAAATCGGGTTTCTAGGCGCCGTACGGCGCCTAGAAACCCGATGTCTACCTTGGTTACCAGCTCCAGCTCCCTGATCACTGGTCTCCCGCCTGTCACACGCAACGATATGTGTTGGCCAGCGGGAGACCAGCGATCAAAAAATGGTCCAGGACATTCAACGACGACCAGCGATACCCAGCAGGGGGGCTGGTCGTCGCTGAGTGTCACACTAAGCGATATCGCTGGCCAGGTCGCTGTTGCGTCACAAAATCGGTGATGTTTCAGCGATATCGCTAGCGTTCTCGCTTAGTGTAACGGGGGCTTTACAGTAGTAATACAGCACAGATCAATTTGATTACAAACACTTACAGCTTTCATCTCAGGGAAGTCAGTGTCAGGTTAGGGGAAATACAACAGAGCTCAGTGTGATTACAAATATCTGTATATCTGCTCTCACTGTATTGTGGGGTAGAGTTAAATATGACAGCACTATGGGACTAAAGCTGCTGACCTATTTGTAATGACACATAGATCAGCTATACTCCCTGTTCATTCACACTGACTGCTCTGAGATGAGATATGGAGGTGTTTGTAATCACACCGCTCTATACTACACAGTAGGTTCAGGGCGGGGGGGGGCAGACATACTATTAGTACAATCTGTACAAAGACACAGAGGCTGAAGAGGTAAGGAGGCCCACTTGCAGCTTCAAAGTAGATGGAACTGTTTGACTGCAAAGGGTCTATATATTATTCTTGCACAGGGCCCTCTTCTGTTTGCATCAGCTCCTGCTGTAGAGATAAGGGCGGAGCACACAGCTGCCTATCATTACATGCCGTGCAGGGGAAAGCATGTTGTTCTGACCTTCTGGGGGGTGTTCTTTTTTCTTCTGCATGGCACCTCCTGCTTGGGCAACATCATGCCAGAAAAAAAAGTATACGCCTCTAGAACAAATTTCTGGTAACGCCTAGTTGGACATATCCTACTGTAGTTCTCTCACATTTGTGAGCCTTTCAGCTGATTGGTAGAGTGTTAGGAGTTTGGATCCCAAATGATTGACTGTTGATAACACATCCTAAAGAAATATCTTTAATATTAGCCCCCAAACAACCTGTGATGTACATGGTGGGGTGTATGTAGAGGACTTAGAAGCTGCTTCATACTCGACAGATGCCAACTGCTGTTAACCATTTACATGCTGCTGTCAGTCACTGTGGGGGGGAGAGCAGAGTAATTTTTCTAAAACGAAACTCATGATCTTATTTGATGTACAATACTCTTTAAGTTTAAGTACATAATGCAACTATTGACTTCCAGCATGCTCTAAGTGTATTGGAAATAAATAGCATGAAACTGAAACATGAGGGAAAAAATGAAATAATTATTCAAGCCTTCTAAAAGGTCTCAGGGAAAGTTGACCTGATCTGTCCCTGCCTCTGACTTAATCAAAGATTATTGAATAGAAGATGTGTTATATAAATCTTTATGACAAGCCCCAAATAAAATTAATTTCCTTTTACGCTGCTGCTTTCTAAAGCTAGTGAGATGCTGCATTTGTTCTATGTCAACATTTTTCCTGGTTCATATGCATTTAAATGAATATGTTAATGGAAATTATATTACATGTGATCCATTCATCAAGCAGCCGACTTCATCATAATGCTTTTATCTCCCCTCCGTGATACAACGATTACATTAGTCTTTCAAGAGCTGTTGAAGAAAGCTGATGAAAATGGAAATTGGTGCGGAGTAAAAGCAACTCCAAATGACCACAGCAGAATACTTACCAAGGCTCGGAACAGGGACGCATTTTATCATATATCTTATGTCAATCTGAGGACACATTTTTGTTACATTGTGTTTTTTTTATTGCTTTATTGGTAAAATATAAAGCTGACCATACACCTTCACAAGCTGATGGCTGACATCTTTTCACCTGACAGCTTAAGATCCCAACTAAATATATAGATGTATGCTCGGCTTGGCTGAGTGTGCATGTCTTTTGCATGGTGAGAGACAAATAGTCTACTGAGAAAGTATCTGGTATGTTGAAAGAAACAATGAAGCATGTTAAAACAAAAGATCAGGCATGTGGAAATTCAACATGTCCAATCCCTCCTTCCAACATTATCTGTTGGAGAATGTCAGCACATCCCGGTCCACATAAGATAGTCAACTGGTGCCGTCAAAAATGTCGGGTTCAGACAACTTTTCACTGATGTGTATGGACATGGAGATGCACATACACATGGGATAGCTGTCAGCTGAATGTTTTTTCAGCCAACAGCTATTTATCTTGACTCCCACATACACATGAATGTTCAGCTTGGTCGAATGTTCATACGTTTTCCAATGGAAGCCTTTAGTGGCATCTTATCTACCCTGAGAACAAAAGCGTTAACATTTAAGCTTTCCAACCTTATCACCTCCGACAGATGATGTTGGGGTAGGGTGAAGAGGCACCAATACAAATAGGATGAATGACCACTTGTGCCAAATTGGCCAGTTCAGCAGACTTTAATCTAGTGTAATCTGGGGCAATTTGGATGAGTTTTTGTCACCCCCATGAGACATGTCACCCCCATGTGTGGCCACATTAAAAGAGGGTATCAGGGACTTTATAAAAAAATATATCTAAGCACTAGCAGGCGGGTAATTGCAACTTACCTGCCTGTTGTGCAAGGTTTTGTTCTTCCCTGGCACGGGGCAGTCACAGACCACTCTTGCCCGGGATGCTGAAGCTTCCGTTGACGTCAAATCTTCAGAGTGGAAGCTCTGTTGATGGGCGGGACTTATGAAGTCATTCTGATTGACAGCCGGATCCCTGCTACCTAACTGGGGGAGCTGGCTGTCAGTCAGAATGACGTCGAAGTCCCGCCCCGACGCATCAACAGAGACAGCTGAATCCCCGGCAGGAGCGGCATGTGACTGCTCTTTGTCGGTGAAGAACGGCACCGGGCACAACAGGCTGGTAAGTTGTAATTTCCTACCTGTTAGTGCTTAGATACATTTTTTTTTATAAGTCACGGATACACACTTTAAAGTATTGTGCTGCATATATATTGCTAAAGATTATACAAAGAAAATTTAGTTTCAAAATGTGATACTTATTAGGATTAATAAGGTGAACCAGCATTTGTCGTTTCTAAATGTTAGGGGAATAGACGTATATACTACCATGACAGTAATCATATGGGTCGAATATCTGATCTTGTAGGAACTGACGTGCCTCAGAATTGTATTGTTGGCATTGTCTGAACAATCACCCTTGTTATATAGGCATATGTGGCATGTTCACATTTGATAAGCGACACAATTTTCCACCTGTCTCTTGGCCTCTTTGTCATTATTGCTTTCCTTACTATAGTTCACCGCAGTTTATGTTTCAGCTTGCAAATTCATTTCATTACTATGTAAACGCACAAGCAACCTAGAGCCAATGTCAGTGTTTGCCCATGAAGGAGAATGTTTGGTGCTGACTATAAATCTGATCCTGAAGAACACTGCAAGATTTTTTGCTTATGTGCGCTTTAGCAGATAAATGATAGACTCAATTGAATGTATAAAGCAAGGTACCCCTAAACCAAACATGGGCCTAAACATAAGACTACAATGGTACAAGGAGCCATGAAGTCTAAATGTAGGATAAATATTGACAAATATCAATATTGAACAATTATGTTTCCCAATTACGCCATAAACTTTCTTTGGCTTGTTATTTTTGGTGTGGGTCAGTAGGCGTAGCAGCCACACATTTCTTGAAGTACTTGAAGAAAACAATGAGGTTGTAGAGGAGACAAAACCTGTGTATGCCCAACCAAGAGAAGTTGAGATTGCCTTTTTCCTGTTATTGCTGCTTATTCCTCTACATTGTGACATCCTTTCAGATATTTGTAGACAGCTATTAAGTCTCCTCTTAGTCTTCTTTTTTGCAAGCTAAACATTCCCAGATCCTGTAACCGTTCCTCGTAGGACATACTTTGCAGTCCGCTCACCATCCTGGTAGCTCTTATCTGTACTTGCTCCAGTTTTTCAATGTCTTTTTTAAAATGTGGTGCCCAGAACTGGGACTCAGTATTCCAGATACTGCCTGACCAAGGAGGAGCAGAGGGGGATAATTACATCATGTAATCTAGACTCTATGCTTCTCGTGTTTGCCTTTTTTGCTGCTGCGTCACACTGTTGACTCATGTGCAGCCTGTGATCTATTAGTATACTCAAGTTTTTTTCACACATGCTGTTGCTTAGTTCTATTCCTCCCATTCTGTAGATGTAGTTTTCATTTTTCTTGCCCAAATGTAGAATCTTGCATTTCTCCTTGTTAAATTCCGTTCTGTTAGTTGCTGCCCATTGTTTAAGCTTATCTAGATCCTTCTGAATCCTTTCTCTATACTCTAGTGTTAGCGATCCCTTCAGTATTTGCATGAAATACTTTACAAAACGTTAGAGTGACCTCATCTAGGATATACAGTTCAATTATGGGCAGCAGTTCATAGAAATGATGACCTGGAACTAGAAAAGGTGGAAACAAGAGCTAGAAAAACTGTTAAAAAGCATGGAGGTTCTTAGTTATAAGGAAAGATTAAGATAATTAAATTTATTTAGTCTTTCAAAGAGACATCTAAATGGGGAACATTAGTACATAAGTGCAAAAAGAAGGGTCAAAAGCAGTTTCGTGTCTCCGAATATGTAATATGTCTGAATGACCAGCCTTCAAAGTATGGAGGAATTGTCCGCTGAGATTAATGGTTCAATGCAGAAATAGCTGCAGGTTTGGAGTCCTTGGATTTTGTATATGGACTCTCAGGATTTTCAATCCCTCTTTTCTAAGCCATAAGGAAGATAGATCGAACAATACGGGTTAGATGGACGTCATTATAGGGGTGCAAGTTGCCCCCTGTTATATCAGACTTCATGGTTCCTCACCCCCCTTTTTTCCCTTTCTCTCTCCTCTCTCCCCCCTTATTCCTCTTCTTCGTCTCATTCTTTCCTTTCGTGTTTACACCATTATTATTTGGAGTGACCTAGCTTCTCTCGTTTGGGTCGCTCTCTTTCAGCGGATACTTCATATGTATTGCCAAAGGTCATGCCGTCTCCCTGGATAGGGGATTCCTTCATCTGCCATGGATTTACTTTTCTTTTCAGATTTTGTTGGACTTGATTGGAAATGACTTTTGACCTGAAGGTTCTATTATTTCGGGAATTGTTGGCTACAGGTCTTGATATGCAGTTGTAAATGAGACTTCTTTTTGTACTCCGTAATCGTTATGTTGTTGAATTCTTTGTTACTCGATTGTTCTAAATTTCTTTTCAATAAAAACAGATTAAACATAAAAGCAGTTTCATGTAAAATTCCTTCAAAAGACAAGGGAGAAAAAAAGTTCAGTCACCACAGGAGACCAGCCTTCTTTACCATAAGAAATATTAATCTGTGGCATCGTCTACCTTAATGTGTAAAGTTCTTTTTTGAATAATTGGTCCAGTGGATCAACAATTGGGGTCAGGAAGGAATCTAATCTTTTGAGATGGGCTTGATCATGTAGTATGGTTGTGTATATATATATATATATACCATACCCTTTGTCATTTCCCATTCCTCGGTTGAACTTGTTGGACATGGTTTTTCTTACCCACACTAATTTTGTAAATATGCAACGGTTTTATGTTCTGCTTCTCTTATCGATGAGATTTTGTCTTTGCAGTTTTTGATATTCATGAGCTCTGGCTATCTCCACCCTCCACTGCAGGCATCTTTCTGTCTAGGCACTGAGTAACTAGAAAGCTATCAATCAAAGATGGGGGTAGGGTTAGCAGAGCTCATCATTGAGAAGCCCAGCAGATAAAACAATGATATCAAAACTACAGCAAGGAGCCCAGTAAGTTAAGGTACTGCCACACTAAACGCTCCCGCTAACGATCTCGTTAGCGGCGCATACTAATGAGATCGCTAGCGGGATCGTTTTAATATCGCTAAATGTGTGCCACATTTAGCGATATAGCTAACGACGCTATCGCCGTTAGCGATCTCCTTAGCGATTTAGCGGTACAAAAGTACCGCTAAATCGCTAAGAAAAGGTGCCACACAGCGATAGATACTCACCCAGCGGGAGCGCCAGCGATGAAAAAAGGGTCCGGATCGTTCCCGGCGACGAGCGAGATCCCAGCAGGAAGCTCGTCGCCGGAAGCTGCCACACACAGCAACATCGCTAACGGGATCGCTAAATAGTGACGTTTTTTAGCGATCCCGTTAGCGATATTGTTTAGTGTGGCATACCCTTTACCCAGTGCTCGAATCGGGCTATCTGTCCCTATTTTATGCTGATATAAAATTAGGAACACAAAAAATAGCACAGTAAAACAAACGTATAAAAATACTCTGTTGTAAAAAAGTAACAGTAAACAGCAAGTGCTGGTAAAAAGATGATAAAAAACAGGGTATTTAGTTGATACATTTTTTGCAAAAAATGTATACTAAGCCGCTCTACCAAATGTCAAGGTATACCCGTATCAGAGCAGTCCCTAACTAATATATTTAATCCCTAACTGATGTATTTAAAAACCTGGTCATGTGTATGTATCAAACAAATACCCTGTGTTTTATCATCTTTTTACCAGCACTTGCTGTCTACTGTTACTTTTTTTTACAACAGAGTATTTTTATATGTTTGTTTTCCTGTGCTTTTTTTTTGTGTTTCAGTCTTCTGATGGTATGAACAATGTCCCTACAGGCTTGTTCACTGTGTGCATGGCTCATGTGTTTGTATATAAAATTAGGAAGCATAAATCTAGTGACATATTCCCTTTAAGGCAAGATTCATATGATCGTAATACAAATGCATTTTTGACCCCATATTATAATCAAGTTTTATGGCTTCACAGCATTATAGAGATCCACCTGAGGATCAGGGAAGATCTGAGGTCATACCATTTAGCAATAATATATGTGCAAATGTGCTCCCAAATAAAGGTAAAGAAGAAAATGATATTAGAGGTAAGCCCACCATAACGGGGATTGGATGGAAGGTTCAAATTTAAAATGCTAAGGAGTTTATAGGGTGGTCATTGGTTGTGAAAAAAAGGGGGCGGAAGATTAGGTGTAGTCGTTATAAAAGTGCGGGAAAGGGGCCATTTTGGGTGCAGTATCCCTAGAGAGACAATCCCATACAAATACCCCCCGCCTTGCTTTATTACCACATGGCAAACATTTCCCTCTGTGACAGCAAATTGCAGGCATACTGTTGGAAAACCATGGCTGAGAAGTGGATGAGGGGTTCAGAAGGTGGCCCAGAAGAGCTATGCCTCCGCTTAAACTCTGAATTGACCCCTCGCTGCAGGCGGCGGCTTAGGAGCCAAACCAAGGACCCTGAGGGCGGTGAGTGCAGGCCATCTGCTGTGGTCCGGTGCTCTTGGCACTGAAGGAATCTTTCCAGCTGGCCTGTAGGAGCGAGCAGGCTGTGACCTGTACCGGAACTGTGGCCTACTACTACCAGCTCTTGGCGGTGAGCATATCTGATGATGTTCCTGTCTCTATGCGTCAGTTGGTTTCGACGTTTACGTGCAGGCACTGGTGAGGATGTGTCTGTCTCGGGGCCGGAAAGCGTTCTGGCCCCCCCTTGTGACATGGTTATTGGTAGTGCGGGCTGGGATCTTCATTTGGAGGGAGAGGAAGATGATTCAGGAGCAGAACAGAGGTACGTAGATGGACATCTAGATGCTGAATCTACAGCTAGCGGGTTCATAGCACCTGCACAGCCTGCTGAGCACAATTATATGTCTTGTACAGTACAGACCAAAAGTTTGGACACACCTTCTCATTCAAAGATTTTTCTGTATTTTCATGACTATGAAAATTGTAGAATCACACTGAAGGCATCAAAACTATGAATTAACACATGTGGAATTATACATTACACTTTACAAAAAAGTGTGAAACAACTGAAAATATGTCTTATATTCTAGGTTCTTCAAAGTAGCCACCTTTTGCTTTGATTACTGCTTTGCACGCAGAAAAGGTGAACGGATGGACTCTACATGCCTGGTTCCCACCGTGAAGCATGGAGGAGGTGGTGTGATGGTGTGGGGGTGCTTTGCTGGTGACACTGTTGGGGATTTATTCAAAATTGAAGCGGTGAGCGGTCCAGCTCACCCCAAACCATCTCGATTGGGTTCAGGTCTGGTGACTGTGGAGGCCAGGTCATCTGGCATAGCACCCCATCACTCTCCTTCTTGGTCAAATAGCCCTTACACAGTTTGGAGGTGTGTTTGGGGTCATTGTCCTGTTGAAAAATAAATGATGGTCCAACTAAACGCAAACCGGATGGAACAGCATGCTGCTGCAAGATGCTGTGGTAGCCATGCTGGTTCACTATGCCTTCAATTTTGAATAAATCCCCAACATTGTCACCAGCAAAGCACCCCCACACCATCACACCTCCTCCTCCACGCTTCACGGTGGGAACTAGGCATGTAAAGTCCATCCGTTCACCTTTTCTGCGTGCAAAGCAGTAATCAAAGCAAAAGCTAGCTAATTTGAAGAACCTAGAATATAAGACATATTTTCAGTTGTTTCACACTTTTTTGTAAAGTGTAATGTATAATTCCACATGTGTTAATTCATAGTTTTGATGCCTTCAGTGTGATTCTACAATTTTCATAGTCATGAAAATACAGAAAAATCGTTGAATGAGAAGGTGTGTCCAAACTTTTGGTCTGTACTGTATGTTGCCTCAGAGTCTTAGGTCAGAACAGGGTGTGTGTGGTCAGGAAGTGTGTCCTAGTGTATTGCAGGAAGGGGGTTGTGGTGGAGAAGAGGTGCCAGGGCTCAGGGATCTGTTAGACAACATATAGCAATTTTTATCAAGAATGGATAGTGGTCCTGTGGCGGGGTCAGGGTTATCTCCAGCAGATGTTTGGTTACCATCGCTGATGACATGCCTAAATATGGGTATTTTTATATGCAAATTGCCTCTTCAAAAAAAGAGAACTTGTACTTTATAGCGCCACCTACTGGAAGTAGCGATCCTACAAGTCACAATCAACTCTTTAACGAGTCTTGTAATATGACTTAGGATAAAAGCCAAATCAGAATCTCCATTTGCAGACACGGTGTTTCGGACTATTGGTCCTCGTCAGTGCAAAATAGGTGGCACTATAGAGTACAAGTCCTCTTTTTTTGAAGAGGCAATCTAAATGTGGGTAGTGATGCAGCTGGGATGGTGGCAAGTACGGAGGGAGATTGTACAGGTATGTAGGTGTCTGTTCAAACTGAGAAGGACCAGGCTGATGCAATAAAACTTGACGATAGGTCAAAAGGTGAGGTTTAGGTATGTTTTGAAGGGCCTTTAGGAGTATATTTAAAAACAAAAGTGAGGAAAAAGATTTGGTGGGAAGATTATGTTGAGATTTTTTTGCTTCTTCCACTTGATAAATTTAACCTTGATAAAGGGAAGAAAGACGATAGTAAGAAGGAAGAGGAGAAAAGCAGAGGTGGTGTTTGATTCCACAGACGTTTGTCAATTGGCTGCAGGCATTTGCGATCCTAGCAGGTGTGATTGGGGAAAAGGCGCCTGACAACTGCTCCGGCTTAATTTGCTACATGGACTTTATCATATAGAAAATAATCATTTACAACTTCTGTCAATTTTCTGAAGGTGACCCCCATTTTTCACAGATCAGAATTTTCATCTCTATATTAAATATTATTGGAAATTAATACTATAGGAAAACAAAAATCTTTCTTTCATGGCACACGATAGAGAATTATTCCTTTGATATTTCTTTTCTGCAGCTGCACAGGGAAATGTTATTTTTAGCAAAATTAATTACAGAGTTGTGTTTTATGATAAAACGATTGTGCCGACATGAACATTACAAAGCGAATGTGACAAACATGTCATATGTAGTTTGCAGCTCTTAAGTAGGAGGGAATCACATAACGATCAACAGCAGCCTCTAATGGAAGCTAAAAATCCCCGGGTAATTTCTGAATTAATGCTATGTTATTTTTCGCTTACAGAGGTAACGTGTAGGAGACTGTTTACATGGTTTTTCTTACAGACTGTCAGATCATTTCTCGGTTCTAATGAGTAGCAACAACTGCTGTCTGTATGTGCTTTTTGGGTCTTTGGCTGGGAAGCCAATTAAAAATGTGACCCCGGTCAGTGATTTGAGATTGTTTGCAGATAAACTAGTTATAATTTGCCAAATTGCAACTACCGTAATAGCCTTTAAATCCTCCACACTTTTTATTAGAACGACTTGAAAATTATCCAGTGCTCCTAAGAGACCATTCTAATATAGATGCAGTGGAATTGTGTGTGGGGGCACAGGGGTGGTGGTCTGGGGGAAAAATTCCTAATGGTGAAAAATTTTTAAAAAAAAAAGAAATGAAAAAGAAAATAGCAGCCACTTTCCTAGGGCCTAAGATCTGGGGAAGTATATATGCTCCCGACTTTCGACAGGTGCACTGGATTTCCGGGTAAGCGCCATTTTGAACTGTATCAGCTTTAATATGATACCGGTTCAGTCGGATCCTGTTGTAGAGCATGCACCTAACGGAGTCCTGCCCCACCGCCCTCTGCCCTATAGGACGCAGGATGTTTTTGACCGAGTAAATGTCAGCGCCCTGTGCAAATGATACAATCCTGCAATTGCGTTGCACCACCGTTGCTGGCCAATTTTGATTGCATGAGAAATAAACACTCATTTGGATTGGGTGAGTGTAAACTTAATTTTTTTCTGTGGGGTAGCACAAGGGTGGTAGTATTACTTTTAGAGGGGGCAATCTGGAGGTATCATTACTTTTTAAGTATTCCTACTTACTAAATAAAGGTGCACATTTGACATTGCTTGAATTGGGCATTATTTGCTTTAAGGTGGCATTATTACCATGTTAGGGGGTGCAATGGTTGCATAGCCCTGGGCATTGGCACCCATGTTAAATTATGTGTACGAAATGGGAGCTAAGCTACCATTAATATATTAAAGTCAGGTAAAAAATATATTGGTTATAATTTTACTTGTGGCTGCACTGTCTGTATTTGTACCAAAAAATTAAAAAAAAAAAAAATTAATTACGTGTTTCATAAATTTGACACATTATTACATACAACACTTCTGTCTATAACTGTTTCTCCAGTTTTTTCTTCATCCCCCTGCTGGAGTAAAAATTGCATTTTTTATGGCACTTAAAAAAAAAGTTGCATCCCATCCTACTTGTTTCTTACCAACTTTTCACAAGTGGCAACTGAGGCATAAAAGAACAAAATAGAGCAATTTTTTTCTCGAATACAATATGCTAAATTATTGTGATTTTTTGGCATCAGAAAACTGCTGAAAAATCCTTGAATTATCTCCCCAATAATGTCACTCCATAGCAGGAATGTATAAATATTTTTTCTCCAAGCTCTTCTTGTAAAAACGTTGCAAATCTGCAACTTTTTGTGATTTCATGCTGCTTTTGCCACTTTTAGAAAAATGTTTCATCCGTGCATGGTTTGCTATGTAAATAAGGCTTAAGCCCGATTTATGAATTGTGACTTTTTAAAAACTCGCTCTAGAGGAGTAAAAAGTGAAAAATCAGCTGTAGGCAGAAATCATATCTAAAGATGTGTCAAATTTATCAAATATTGTGTGACACTTTAATAAATTTTGAGCAGATAACGGTAACACAGCCAAGAGCAAAACTTACATCACACCTTCCTCTCCTGATAAATTGTTCCAATGCCTCTCACCATAAGTGAAGTGGCTGTTAAATGACAGCTGCTTCTGTAGGAGCTGACATCGTCCCCAAGCTACCCTGATCTGTTTTTCCGTGTAATTTCTCTATGAATTTGAAGTTGATAAAGGAAAATTTCAAAGGAAAAATAAATAGTGCTATTGCTAATGCGAAAGATCTGGGAAAATACATACAGGTGCTTCTCACAAAATTAGAATATCATCAATAAGTTAATTTATTTCAGTTCTTCAATACAAAAAGTGAAACTCATATATTATATAGAGTCATTACACACAGAGTGATCTATTTCACGTGTTTATTTCTGTTAATGTTGATGATTATGGCTTACAGCCAATGAAAACCCAAAAGTCATTGTCTCAGTAAATTAGAATTATTAAAAAAAACACCTGCAAAGGCTTCCTAAGTGTTTAAAAAGGTCCCTTATTCTGTTTCAGTAGGCTCCACAATCATGGGGAAGACTGCTGACTTGACAGATGTCCAGAAGGCAGTCACTGACACACTCCACAAGGAGGGTAAGCCACAAAAGGTCATTGGTAAAGATGCTGGCTGTTCACAGAGTGCTGTATCCAAGCATATTAATGGAAAGTTGAGTGGAAGGAAAAAGTGTGTTAGAAAAAGATGCACAAGCAACCGGGATAATCGCAGCCTTGAAAGGATTGTTAAGAAAAGGCCATTCAAAAATACAATTTTGGGGAGATTCACAAGGAGTGGACGCTGCTGGAGTCACTGCTTCAAGAGCCACCACACACAGACGTATCCAGGACATGGGCTACAAGTGTCACATTACTTGTGTCAAGCTACTCATGACCATTAGACAACGCCAGAAGCGTCTTACCTGGGCCAAGGAGAAAAAGAACCGGACTGTTGTCAGTGGTCCAAGGTGTTATTTTCAGATGAAAGTAAATTTTGCATTTCATTTGGAAATCAAGGTCCCAGAGTCTGGAGGAAGAGTGGAGAGGCCATAATCCAAGCTGCTGGAGGTCTAGTGTGAAGTTTCCACAATCAGTGATGGTTTGGGGAGCCATGTCATCTGCTGGTGTAGGTTCACTGTGTTTTATCAAGAACAAAGTCAGCACAGCCGTCTACCAGGAAATTTTAGAGCACTTCATGCTTCCCTCTGCCGACGAGCTTTTTGGAGATGGAAATTTAATTCTCCAGCAGGTCTTGGCACATGTCCACACTGTCAAAAGTACCAATACCTGGTTTACAAACAACAGTATCACTGTGCTTGATTGGCAGCAAACTCGTCTGACCTTAACCCCATAGAGAATCTATGGGGTATTATCAAGAGGAAGATGAGAGGCACCAGACCCAACAATGCAGACAAGCTGAAGGCTGCTATCAAAGCAACCTGGGCTTCCATAACCCCTCAGCAGTGCCACAGGCTGATCGCCTCCATGCCACACCGCATTGATGCAGAAATTGATGCAAAAGGAGCCCCGACCGAGTATTGAGTGCATTTACAGAACATACATTTCAGCAGGCCAACATTTCAGATTTTAAAATCATTTTTCAAGCTGGTGAAAATTAGTATTCTAATTTACTGAGATAATGACTTTTGGGTTTTCATTGGCTGTAAGCCATAGTCATCAACATTAACAGAAATAAACACGTGAAATAGATCACTCTGTGTGTAATGACTCTATAGAATTTATCAGTTTCACTTTTTGTATTGAAGAACCGAAATAAATTAACTTTTTGATGATATTCTAATTTTGTGAGAAGCACCTATAAGTACCTGATTTATAGCTGGATGTCCCAGATCTCTATGTAAGCTGGAAGTGCTCACTTGCTTTCCAGCAGTCTCGGATCCAGCCTAGCATTCCTGGATTTGTGGAGCTGTCTGAGATGATGGCAACGTCTCCTGATTTAAATTGTGTCTACACTTTCAGGATTCTAACACACTTGAATATACTGTAGTTGTGGAGTACACTGTGGCGGTTTCATAATGTGTGAAGGAGGCGCTGTGGTGAAATCATGTATGGGTGTCACTGTGGAGGTGTCATAAAGTGTGGAAGGGTCACTTTTGAGGCATACCAATGAGTGTGGCAGGGCATCATACTGTGTCGTGGTTCATAAAAGGGGGATACCATACTATGTAAGGGCACTAAGGGACTTGACTAATGGCCGTATAAAAAGTTACTGTGTGGGGTTAGGAGTGTGTCTTAAAGGGGATGTCTGTACATTGGGATTTGATGAGATATCTACAGGATAGGTCATCAATAGCATATTTGGGGGAGACTCGACAGCTGGTGCCCCCACAAATCAGCTGTTTTGCTGTTCCAATCTACTATAGTGCAGTATCTATTCTTTTGTGTAAGAGCTGTGTGACTGCTACACTTTGAATTGCTGAAGACTGGTTTCGCACCTAGAGAGGTAGATCATTAGTGATAGGGACCATCCAGATTTGGTAACTGAAGGTAAAGGTACTGTCACACTAAGCAAGATCGCTAACGAGATCGCTAAAGAGTCACCGATTTTGTGACGCAGTAGTGATCTCGTTAGCGACGTTGCTGTGTCTGACATGTAGCAGCAATGTGGCCCCTGCTGAGATGTCGCTGATCGCTTATGAACGTTCTGAGCCATTTTTTGGTCGTTGGTGTCCCGCTGGTGAGCCTGAATCGCTGAGTGTGACACCCTTTATGAACGACTTTACCAGCATCGCAGGTGGGACTAGGTTTTCCCAACGACCGCAGAGGTCGTTATACAGATCGCTGATCTCTGATGAGATCTTTGTGTTTGGAAGCTAACTAGCGACCACATAGCGATCGCACTAGCGATCTCACCAGGTCGTGTCGTTGTCCTGATCGCTGGTGCGATCGCTAAGTGTGACAGTGCCTTAACTGAATACTTAGTCACAGTAAACACTGTTTTAGTTTGTCTTCACGCTCACCCCCAGAGTTCTTCACTTCATAGTAACCCCCCTAATCCCTACACCTAGTAATGAAAAGATTATCTCTCCCTCCATCTTCCCCATTCATCTCACCTCTTCCTCAGATCTGTTCCTCAACATACAATCCTTTGTCTACAAACACAGACAGTCCCCTCATACCCTCTCTAGCTCCCACCTACCAACACTTTCTTTGCTCCTCCGAGTCCTCACTGCCAGTGATATCTCTCAAAATCCTGGTCCTCCTCACCTCATCCCCTCAGTCACTTTTATCTCCCATCCACGAACAATCAGCCCCCGCTTTCCCAGTCCCTCTAACAGGAGCTCTATGGAACGCTCTGTCTGCATTAAACTTTCATACATCCATGATCTTTTCATCACTAACAAACTTTCCTTCCTCAGCATCACTGAAACCTGACTCACCCCCTCTGACATAGCAGCTCCAGATGCACTTTCTTGTGGGGGACTCCATGTTTCCCACACGCCCCACCCCAGCAACAATCATGGTGGAGGAGTTGGTTTTCTCCTGTCAGATAACTGCTCCTTTACCCCAATACCACCCTCTATTACTCTCCCTCTGTTACTCTACCTCTTCTGGCAAGCCTTCAACCTGCAGTGACCCTCGTTCCACCATACTGCTGCACCACCAGCTCTGCCCTCACCTACTGTACCCTCACCCAGCCGTCATAGACTGTGAGCCCTCATGGGCAGGGTCATCTCTCCTCCTGTACCAGTCGTGACTTGTATTGTTTAAGATTATTACACTTGTTTTTTATTATGTATACCCTTTTTCACTTGTAAAGCTCCATGGAATAAATTATGCTATAATAATAAATAATAATATTTTGGTGCACCTTGACGTGATTGAATAGCTTTTGTGCACCTTGATCAAAAACCGCTAAGTACCTTACGTTTTTAACTTTAACAGCAATATTGGAGTTCATGTATTCATTAATCGCAGTGTGCTGCTGCATAGTGTATGTAAATGTAGAATTAAGGACATCAGGATCCAGCTAAATCTCCGCTTATAATGAGATTAGGAAAAAGTTTCCTGGTTTATTCAGGAAATAGTTCCTTTTTTGTCTTTAGGGTGTTAGGTAATGCAGCAAAGTGGTTGATCTGAAATACCAGTCACTGAGCAAGAAACGGCACAGTTTTTGGAAAATAGCAAATATTGTAAAAACTACAAAAACATTTTGAGTTAGTATTACCAAGAGTGTTCTGTATACTAATCAGTCTTTTTCAATTTTGCTATGCAGATATCCGCTATCAAATTAGGTATTTTATACATTAAATAGCACTAAAGCTAGAAATGAATGACTAAATTGAACACAAAATAAGGGTGCCCTCATTGTTTGTTACTCTGCAACCTCTTTTGCATGATCCTTAAACAAAAAGTGTTGTACAAATCCTGATCAGTTCCATTTTTTGGCTAAAGGGTTGGTGACTTAGGGGGCGATTCATTAAGGTGTTTACTCACCATTCCCTGTCGGCTATATCAATATGGGCATAGCATCGGCGGGACCATCAAAATCTTCATAAGTTATGTACATTTCTGGTGCCGATGAAAGTTGGGTAACAGACGAGCCTAATTCATTAAGCGCTCTACACCACTTATTGAATCAGGTGCCTTAATTCAGCAAATTCTTCTTCATAATGACACCCCCTTAGTGATTATTTTTTGTCTAACTACAAAAAGGGTGTAGGGGGAGGCTCCTGCTGCAGTTAGCTGTGTGAGGCTAAGTTCACACGGGAGTATAAAAAAATGGTCTCATTTTCACCCAGAAAAATCTGATGCAATAAAAATGATCCATTTACAATCTGATTTTTTTTGGACACCTATTGACTTGAATAGGTTAGCCTCAGCCGAAATATGGAAGACGCTAGTGCATGCCGCAGACATTTATTCTGAGTGAAAAAAAGTAATCTAAACAGCCCAAATAAATAACATTTGGTCCATGCGAGGTCAGTTTTTTTCATGGACAGCACTTGGACTGAAAATCCGTTTGTATGAACGTAGCCTAACAACTAGACAAAAGAGGTTAGGAGGAGGGTAGACCCACTGAGAAGACTTCTTTATATACTTTTCAGCTTTAATTGCAATATGATAGACATTTGGATCAAAGCAAGGGAGAATGTGAAGCAAAGGAAGAAGGGTTGGGATAAATTGCGTATTTTTTCAACATTTTTTGCATTTAGGGTACGTGCCCACAATCAGGTATAGTAACGTTTTGGGTGCGGTGTATTTTCGCTGTGTCCAAAACTCTGCGTTCTACACTTGTAGAACACACTTGTGTTTTGGAACCATGCGGATTTACAGAATCTAATGACAGTCCATTCAGGGAAAGTCCAGAGTAGAGACAAGCGTCTCCGCTGCAGAAAATTAACATGCTGCGGCTTGTAAACCTGGACCGTGGGTGAGTTTACGCATCGTTATAAAGAAGCACAGTGGGCATGGGATTTTTATAAATCCCATCCACTGTGCTTGTCATATACAATGCAGCGTTTTGGACTCTTCGTAAATACTCTGCGTCCAAAACGCTGCTATTCCTGATCGTGAGCATGTACCCTTTGTGCTACTTAAAAAAATATACAGTTTATCTCGCTGGAATGACATTCTCAAGCCAAGATCTCTGGGACTGCTCCATGTGGATGTGCATGAACTACAGTACCCATAAGATAGGCACTTCTTTAATAATTAGCACCTCCTTTCTCAGGCACCTGGACCCATGTGTCTGCTAACCTTGTGCCCCTCAAGTATAAAGCCCTGAATGAGGCATTTCAAGTTGCAATAGCTGAGGAGCCTGTCTCGAGTATACCTTGTGGTCAATCCAACACTAGCCCCATACACCCTTACAAGTTTAAAGACATATTTCATGACGTAGGGCACTTTTATATCTTACCTCATTGTATAATATAAGAAATGGTGAACTAATGCAAAAATCCAAAAGATACAATGTAAAGTAGATGATTAATGGCAAGTATGGAATATTCAAAGGAAATGATTGATACTTGTGGACCAAAGATTAGCCACTCAATGTCCCTACCAGTCCACAGAGTGCGTTGATACACGTACCATCTCTCTTTACTCATGATATAGGAAAAATAATTAGGGTTGGTCAAAATCATCTAATTTGTAAGTCATTTTCTAGGCTGTTTATTAAGATAGTAAAAGTAAATTGAAAATCCATTCCAGCGGTTATTGCCGCCATCGATATCCAACAAGGTTGGAAAATGTTGAGGCCCTCTACTGCCACTTATTGTGGTTTTATTTTCTCCTTCCAATTTCCGACCAACTTGTCTCCAGTCTGTCGATTTTCTGCTATTGAAAATTCCCAGCATCACAAACAGTCACCAGTTGGAGACCACTAGCCTATATCATACCGAGCCAAGAAGTGTCAGGTAGACAGTCATACAAGACCTAGTTTTAGATCTTTCTATGTCAAAGTATACACTACACAACGGCACAAACGGTAACTTGGCTTCAGTGCATGTATTTATTTTGAAGCTGCTAAAACTATAATTTACTTAAAATAGAAGACTTTTGTCTACATTTTCCTCTGATATAAAATGACACAATCATAGGTTGTTTTTTTATATCATGGCATCAAAGCCATAACCATTCATATTTGCAACAAAGGCAATTCCATTACACTCCAGCCATATCCTACAAGTACGGCTGATCTGTAGAACCTGTAATGTGACTTGTCATTCTTAAGGCTTTGAGCAATTGTAAAAAAAAAGGATAGACATTCAATAGCAAGCGAGCTTATGCTTTTCACCTTCTCGCAGTCAATTTAGATAAAAGACGTAAACATATCAAGTTTTGCCTGAGAGGATAAGATTGATTGTTTCCATTCATGTATGAGATGCCAAAGGATGCTGATGAAATGGGAGAAATAATTTCAGTGCAAATAAAATGGGTATTTCAATGGTTTGGGATCCAGGGATTTTTGACCATGAATTTGAGCCTTTTTGTTTTCTTATTAAAAAAAAACTTAATGAAAATATAGAAATTTGAAAAGACTCTACCTAGAATCACTTGTTTCTGCCAACCTATTGTTCATGATGGCTAAAGCTCCGACCCCTCCTGAGAAGCCGTTTTGTCTTGTGTTGATGCACACAGTTCTAGGGTAACCATTGGCCGTTTCAGATAACTGCTTCTGTAATATGGCAAGAGACACCTTATTGGACGCCGTGAGGTCCCTCATGGAGATCATCTCCCCAGACAACCTCCTTCCTTCTGTGTCACTATCATAGTTTCCATCGGTCTCCATCGATAACTTGTTCCTGCGGAAACGAGCTCCGGGGGTGATGGCATTTCGTCGCCCAAGACGCGGGTTGGATTTATGGCACTTATTACAGCATCGGCACCGTAATTTTTTTAGAATCCAGTTTAAAACTTGCTTGATTACAATCGATATGACGTTAAAAAGTGAGTAAATGCAACAAACTCCCAAAAGTATAAACATGAAATTTCCAAACCTGTATAATCCCTGATATTTGTACTCGGCGTTTTGGCTGCTTACTAAATCTCCAAATCCAATGGTGCTAAAAGTGACGAAACAATAATACAAAGAATCAATATAATTCCACCCTTCCACTGGGGCATACATGGCTGATGCACAGCAAGAGAGCGTAATAGCAAAAATGCCCAGTATTAGCATAACATGGTAAACTGATGGCTTCCACCCAACAAGGCTGTCAACTTCTGATACAGATGAACCTCTTCGGACCGTGGGAGGTAGAAGCCCGTTTCTTCGTAGTCGTCTTTCGTAACAAGCTTTCATTACAAATGCCAAGAGAGATATAATCCTTTCCAAAAAGAGGTTGAAAAACAGTATAGTACCAGCACATCCAAACAGGCCATAGAAGATGAGGAACACCTTTCCTGCTACAGTGGCTGGCGTGGTCATTCCAAAACCTGTAATGGTAAAAAAAAGTCCATGAAATATTTATTATTTTTACACTAATTAAAAAAAATGATCCCAACTTTTACAGCAATATAAATTCATGCAACATGCTTTGAAATGCAAATTGTATTTTTTTTGTCGAGATGTTTAAAGTAAAGCATGCTATTGGTGGGAATTTGTTTCTTGTCATCACGTTTGGAATGGCTCAATAATGTAATAGATAATCCTTCACTAAATCCAGACTCTAACACAATAACGGGATCCAAAGGTCTCTATAGCCAATTAATTGTCACTAGACTCGTTTGACCCCGATACACATTAGATGAAAGTCAGCTGAACCTGCTGATTTCGGCAGGACTGACCATCTATTGTGTTTGGGGGCCTCGCAACTATCTCCTGAGAGATGATGCTGAGTAGAGAGATTGGGCCGCTGAAATTTCAATGACTGATCCTGTTTTTACGAGAGAAAGGGAGGGAAAGTGGAGTCTTTCAGTAGTTTTCTCCTCTCTCCCCATTGTATGAGGAAGACCGTAGAAATAGTTGTCTGCCAAACGAACGTTCAACTGAAGGTTGTCTCATGTGTATGGTCTGCTTTAGAATCACTTTTTCTGGTGTGTACAAGGAACTTCAGTTCATTCCTGCCTGTGACCCTCAATCATCACTCGCAAGACCAAAGAGTCCACCGTGGTCTTGATACTGAATTGTAACACTATGGGTCTAAATCTTTACCACTGGCGTTGTGCATGCCAGTCTTAATGAAGGTTCGAGCCTCTTAATGAATCAGTAGAATCTTACAATTTCCTCTGCCAAAAAAAATTACTGGAGTTAAGGACTGAAGTACATTTCTTGTGTAATTTACACCACTGAATCTGCTGGACAGGCCTCTCCAAACTATGTCACGCCTCATCCTGTCCTGTCCAAGCTCCTCGGATTTTACCAAAACTGGCCAGGACTGGCGTAAAAGAAATGCCAAAAGTGGCAACATTTTTGTGCAACCTCAAATTTTATAAAAATTTTGCAAATTTTCAAGGTGATGAAACTGTCTCTATGTTTTTTTTTACTGTGTCTATCAGAGTAAGCAGAGTAAATCTTAGCAACAGGAGCCATAGAGAAAGAGGTAGGGTGGAAACAAGAGAAAATATATATCTTTTGGGAAACTGTTATGGGATTAAACTTTTTTTTTATATAACTAATCACGTGTTGGTTTCATCTACAAGAAACAGAATGGATCAAGAATATAACTGGCCTAAGATCTGTTTATACATGTCAGAGTTCATATGAATTTAGCCGGATTCTGCAATGAACTCCTGTTTCTGTAAACCGGTTTACATGCTGCTTTAATGAACTCCTGTTTCTGTAAACCGGTTTACATGCTGCTTTAAAGTTCCATGTTGTTTCTACACTCCAATGCAAAAAAAAAATTCAGCCACAGGAATTAAGTAGTGGCCTATCTATGGTAAATAAATAATAACCTACACATGTTTGGTGTCTGCAAACTTGTAATGACCTGGAGAATCATAATGGCGGGTCAGTTTTATAATTTGGTGAACATGGTAAAAAAAAAGAAAAAAACAATTGTGGAATTACACTTTTTTTTGCAATTTCACCGTACTTTGAATTTTTTTCCCATTTTCCAGTACGCGACATGGTAAAACCAATGGTGCCGTTCAAAAGTACAACTCGTCCTCAAAAAACAAGCCCTCAAATGGCTATATTGAAGGAAAAATGAAAAAGTTATGGTTCTGGGAAGAAGGAGAGCAAAAAACAGAAGTGCAAAATGGAAAAGGGCCCAGGGGAGAAGGGGTTAACTTTTGTACAATGTAAACTTACCTTAGAAATTCTTAAAATGTGCCAATTTTGCACACCTGTCTATTTTAACTTTATACTATTAGTTGCCTGAACCTATGTCAGAAAATTGCTGTAAAGTATTGGTGCACACTGTGTAGCCGCAGCCTAAAGGGAACTTGTCAAGTCTCCTTATTATTTCGAACCGCTGATGTAGCACCATACATATGGATTTCTTTAATCTGACAAGGTGTTTAATTTGACGAACTAACAATGCAATTATTGAAAAAATGAACCTTAATCCTGCAGCTTTGCATTTGGTAATACGGCAGGACTAGTCTTGTGGGTCGTCTCTTCCCTGGACTAGTCTTGCTTCTGATCTACTAATTACACCTTCCTGGCATAACAGTCTTTCCATAACAGGGAGTGTATAAAAGCAGGCATGATCAGAAGATCTGAGACAAAACTAATACAGGGGAAGCATCAAAGACTTGTAAGTCCAGGTGAAGGCAATGTGTCCTGCAAGGCACTAACAACAATACCAATACGGAAAAGAAAAGAAAAGAACTGTGCCAGGACAATAATTGTGAAATGATGAAAAGATTAAAAGTTTTAAGATACAGAATTATAAAGTGACAAAACAGTATAGTGTATACTCAGTATAGAGAGATGTCTCTAATATGACTAGTCATACAGTCACCATGAAATTATGCTTACAGACATAAAAAAGTAAGAAGTAAATCCCACAAAAACAAATGGTTTAGTGTATTACATTGCTGAGTACATCAAATGCAGGAATCATTATTTAAAGGGAAACAGATACCCAACTATATCAGTTGCAGACTACATCAATAGTAAAGTATGAACGTTAGCAGGGATACCCACCCACCTGGCACCCGACGCGCGTTTCACAGTCGTATTGGCAGGAGTCCCTGAGTGAGTATTCCTGTTAACGCTATTATTATTCTTTTGTTTTTGGTATTAGTACAGGGGTAAGGCACGCCCTGTCAAAATAGTCCTGCTTCATTAGCATATGCAACACTGCAGGATTACAGGGAACCTGTCAATTGAAAAAACACTATTAACATACATATATATGATTAATCTGCCGTTTATTAACCTGCCTGGCGCTGGAACCTAGCTGCATGGAGAAAATTAACTGTATTCTCCCTGGCAGCGTTCCGGTTTCAGTCATGGAGGCGGCGTCAGAGCTGGTTCAGTCATCATATAGAGTGGTGGCTGTAACCGTGCCTCCGACCCTGCCTGACAGACAGCCCCAATGTGGAGCCAGTGACATTCAGGGCTGGGGGAGCGGTTACAGCCACCGCTCTGTATTCTCACTGCCCAGTAACTGAAACCGGAAAGTTGCAGGGGTAATAAAGTTAATTTTCTCCTCGCAGCATTCAGCTAAGGGCGGGCACCGGCCACTTAGTATCTGCAGGTTAATAGTGTTTGCTCTGATGACAGGTTCCATTTAAGGTAATTTTTCAAGCACGGTGGCTCAGTGGTTAGCACTATTGCTTTGCAGCACTGGGGTCCTGGGTTCATATCCCAAAGACAACATCTGCATAGAGTTTGTATGCTGTCCCCATGTTTCTGTGGGTTTCCTCCAGGTACTCCGATTTCCTCCCACACTACAAAGGCATACTCAGTGTCGGACTGGGGTGCCAAGGGTCCACCAGTAACCAAATCCAGGGCCCCACTTTTCAACTACATGCAATTGTGACATTATCCTCAATAATGAATGCATATAACAAGGAACTGGGTAGATTGGTAAATGAATAAGATGCTGCCTCTGTCTGTACATAGTGAATCAAGTATATAGTGCCAAGTACTGCTCATATAGGAAGGGGGTGGCTCGCTCCTGCACAGGGGCCCACCGGAGGATTCTCCTGTTCTCCTGTGGGCCAGTCCAAGCCTTGACCGTGACGTCATATCCTGCTGATAAGGAAAGTAGATTGTGAGCCCCAATGGGCACAGTACCGATAATGTCTGTAAAGTGCTGTAGAATTAATGGCGCAATATAAGCGAGTAAAACAAATAAATAAACACTGCAGCGTTAGGAAGCCCCATGCCACAGTTTACTAGGTTCACTTTAACAAATGTGGCCAAAGCATGTAAAACAATTTTTTCTTTTTGTACAAATTACGCCAGAATTCTGTCTAAATTAGCTTAGTAAATCTGCAAGGCATAATCACATATATGGTTCTTGACTATCAATTATTCCAAACTCAGACATTTCAAAGTGACATTTTTACAGAACCTCTCTAAAGATCAATGTGTCATGTGCCAATATACGGAGAATATGTTCTATCCATAGCGATATAATTTGCGCACACAATAAAGTATAATAATGATAATCATGACCGGTATTTTATTAATAATACCAGTAATAAGCTTCCAAGTGCACACATTCATTAATTGTAAAGAATAGAAGACTTGAAGACAAATGGAAACGATCATGATGACATATCTTGTTGGTTACATACATCCACCTTTTGTGATTTCACACCTCTACAACCCATGAGGAATTACACCAGTGAATGGCTCATTATGTTTTCCCTTCTTCATGTATAAATGCCCCATTAGTCTTTGCCACAATTCTTTTCTTTTTCTAATTAACAGACAAAAGTGTGACAAAGCTCGTAGTCTGGGTAATGTTCCCTTACACTTTATTATTTATTGCACCTTGTAATGTCACTAACGGCCTTGAAGACACAAGAAGCTGGTTCTTTACCCAGATAATTTCTCTCTGCAAAGGACAGGCCACGTATATATAACGGCCGAGGAACATTAAAGAATAACTAAACTTTTTTTTATTTAATTGTCCTTGAGACAAAGTAAATACATGTTTTTTTTTAAAATATAATTCATTTTCATCATTCATATACTTTATTTTATTTTTTTCTACCTTTATTCTTTCTCTCCTTACCAGTGGTGCAGCGTAGCTTGCAAAGCAAGTAAGTGAACCGTCAGCACTGCTTGAGTGTTAGGGATAGGTTTAGGCAGTCTCAGATTGAAGAACATTGGGCCCATCGGAGGATTTGATTCTGAGGGCCCACCTTTCTCTCCCACTGAACAGCCCGATAGGAACGGAAAGGTTTGCACTATGAACTCTCCTGAAGATGAAGCCAGGGCCCACCGGAGGATTCTCCAGTTCTCTGATGGGCCAGTCCAACCCTGGGTTTAGGGTTAGGGCTAGGTTGATAAAACGGTTTCATATTCAAAGCACATTCTTAAACTACTAAACTTTAGCTTAGACCTGTCTTTGGCTTTAAGGCAATTAAATGCGTAAAGAGACTTTCTACAATGAAATGTCTGCTGTAGGAGGCCAGATGTGAAAAGGCCTATTAACCAATAATAGAAAGGATTAGGACAAAATAAGCACGTATTGATTTCTACAAGACTGCTTTTCTTTTAATCAGGAGTATGCAGATAACACTGCAGACTGATACACAGCATTGGCAAGCTTTCATTTCGAGGTGTACTGTTTCTTTAATTAAAGTGACACTCCCCCGAGATACTAAAAAGTTGCTATACATTTCTCATGTATAGTCATTCCACCTGGTGTCCTCCATTTTCCTGCCTGCCCCACTCAGATTGGCATTCCATTTTTCCTGCTTCCAAGATTGGGAGTGTAGTGGTCGGTCTAAACCCCCCCTCGATTGTCCTTCCTGTGTTGTGGAATAGAAACAGCATGGAAGGTGAACTTATTTACCTCGCACTTCCCATGCCATTGCGATGGCTATCCTACAATCAAGAGAAATTGAAGACCGACCTGAACAGAGGAGACAACAGAGGAGACGAAATCCCTGCCTTCTGTCTTCATTGTAATACTACCCCCTCCCATGCACGTCAGTTCTGGCGCTGGAATCCCGCGCCTGCGCCCTGCACTCCTTCCACAATACGTATATTTTACTCCCTTCTGTGTGCACTGCATTCTTCTGCGCAGGCACCGGCGAGTCACTGTGACCTCCGGTGTGCGAGACGATAAGGTGCTCTCCTCACTTCCTCCCTGCATAGTCATCGCTAGGAACCATGTGTACAAAGTGATGCTTATGCAGGTGGGAAGCGGGGAACCAAAGATATTCGCTCAACTCTAGTTAATATAACCTTCAACTTGTCACTCAAAAAATGCCCTCGGAATATGGCAACACAAACAAAAACTTTTTTTTATACAAATTTCTCCAATTTTTTTTTTACACTTAAGTAAAAAAAAAATCTAAACAAGTTTAGTATTGCCAAAATCTTATCGACCTGGAAAATCATGAGTCAGAGTAAATTTTGACCACAAAATTTATGCTGTAAGAACAAAACTCAAAAAAACTTGGCAGAATGGCATTGTTCTCCCAACTTCACCACACTCGGAATTATTTTCCTGTTTTTCAGTACATTGACTAGAGCTCGTCCCGCGTAAAAACAAGCCGTCATACAACTATGTGGACAGAAAAAGAAAAAAAATTATGGCTCTTGTACGAAGGGGATGAAAGAAAAAAAATGTTTAGAAAATTACAAAAAATATAGCGCAGAACCTTACTTTCCTGACAATTGTGTCACAGCAGACTTTGGCTTCTGTCTGGAGCTCTTTTTTTGCTGATTTTCCCAGGCTTCCTATGTTTAGAGCACTGATTTCTTCTAATGTTATGAGATCAATAATGTCTTAATTCACTGTCAAAGGTCCGGTCGTAATTGATCTATTATTTCTGGCTGCCTGGCTGATAGGAAATCTATAATAAAGACGAAAGACCAAAATGTAAACGATTAAATTGCCAGAGGTATGGAAATGCTACATATTATATGATTTACCGCGGTGAGATGGAATGGAATACTTTTTTTCTTCTGTCAGGTTTTAGAATTATGACTTTGTAAAGGGATTTAGTCATTAAACAGTATTTTTTTATTATGAAAGTTTTGAGTTGTATGAATATGTTTTATAAACCTTGGGTGAAATGCTCTGGTCTACTTACAAGTGAGAGGATTAAAGTGGGCTCCTACTACGGCACGGCCTGTTGGTTCTCTGGATAGAAGATCCTTGCGCTGTTTCCTATCTGCATGCCCTTTTCAAGACCCTTGGACTAAAGGGTATGCCACACTAAACAAGGTTGCTAACGAGATCGCTAAAAAACGTCACTATTTAGCGATCTCGTTAGTGACGCTAACGTGTGTGGCATGTAGCAACGACGTGGCCCCTGCTGTGATCTCGCTGATCGTTCACTAGAGTTCTGGACCGTATTTAGATCGTTGGCGTCCCGCTGGTGACGCTATATCGCTGTGTCTGGCACCTTTTGTGAGCGATGTGCGCTGTTTTTTACATCGCAATGACCGTTAAAGTCGTTAATGAGAATGCTAACCGCTTATGAGTCCTTAACGAGATCGCTAAGTGTGGCAGCTACTAGCGACATTAAAACGATCACAAAAACGATCGCATTAGTATGCGTCGTTATTGTGATCGTTAGCGGGAGCGTTTAGTGTGGCAGTACCTTAAGACTGGCCATGCAAATTAGATGGATTTTGGCTGAACAAGGCTCCAGTTGATTGTTCGGCCATCAGCCATCTAAACTGATTCCTCAACACACGTGCTCGGCCAAGTGCTCCTGTGTTCTCCATGAGAAAGCCACCGACTGACCATCAGCTGGCATCTTATCTCTTTGAACAATGCGATCGGTAGTCCAAAATCAGACCTGTCCAAATTACATCTCTCCATAGAAATCATGGGGCTCCATAGCAGATGTCCTAATTGCTCCCCCCCAGAAAATTTTTTTTTGGTGGTGTCACAGAAGAGCATATCTCATGACTTTGCAGCCCTTACAAAGTAATTTGCTCACATTGAAGCCCCTTAGTGTTCCCACACATTAAAATACCCCTTTCATGGCCCACATAAAGTATAATGCCAAAAAAAGTTCTCCCCCAAAACACAGTACGATACCTCCACATTGAATTCCTCCACAGTACCCTCCACATGTGCAGTATGATGACACTAGAGAACCCCCACCCTTTGAAAAGAAAAACATGGTTGATTTTTTAAAAAACCAGACCATGTCTGCAGGTTGTTTGTGGTATTGTTTTGTTTTTTTTAATCATTTTCAACAATTGATGATGTTAAAAATAAGATTACGTCAATAGTGGCCCATGAGTTGATCACCTAAGAGTTCCAGACAAAAGGGACTGTAGCATTGGTTAAAGGGAATTCATTCCTTTGCACTACATGGAAATTTCTGCATTTCAGAATTTCTAACATCGAGCAAGTAATTAACAACTTGCTAAATAATTGGTGAAAAGGCAACTTTATGTGAGATCAGATGTTTTGTCAGAGTTCTCATTAATCACAAGAAGAAGAGCTTGAACTTTTGCTGTGTTAGTCATAGCCTAACTGTAACAGGTCTGGTAGGTGGAACCACTGACTGAAACGGGT
>VIAB01002891.1:7384-28969 GCA_009801035.1 Oophaga pumilio | reverse complement strand
GTCCCTGTCTGGCAGCAGGCAGGGACGCGGGCGCTACACTAACTTAGATTTAACAGCCTGAGTCATATAGTAGTTCTGGCTCCATTCATGGGCATATTACAGTATTATTTATTTGAAAATCTATACGTACTGACTGCCTAGTGAGCTAGTATTGGGAAACACAGCAGCCAATCTGAAGAGCTACAGAAAGGAGGGAGCAGCAGCCTGAACCAATGATGTGACAGGAGGTGTGGCTTAGAGGGAGGGAGCAGCAGCTTGAATCAATGATGTGACAGGAGGTGTGGCTTAGAGAGAGGGAGCAGCAGCTTGAATCAATAATGTGACAGGAAGTGTGGCTTAGAGAGAGGGAGCAGCAGCGTGAACCAATGATGTGACAGGAGGTGTGGCTTAGAGGGAGGGAGCAGCAGCCTGAACCAATGATGTGACAGGAGGTGTGGCTTAGAGGGAGGGAGCAGCAGCTTGAATCAATGATGTGACAGGAGGTGTGGCTTAGAGAGAGGGAGCAGCAGCTTGAACCGATGATGTGACAGGAGGTGTGGCTTTTAGGGAGGGAGCAGCAGCTTGAACCGATGATGTGACAGGAGGTGTGGCTTAGAGGGAGGGAGCAGCAGCTTGAATCAATGATGTGACAGGAGGTGTGGCTACCGCAGACCACCTGTAGTCATAGATCACAATTCTGATCTGACATGTAGTAGCAAAATCTAACTCTGCTCTCTTGTGAGCAAGACCCTAAATTGTTTTATTTTTTTGTTCAATTTGGTACTCTATAATGTCAGATATTGTTTGTTCAAGTACCTGCTGAGTTGTAAAGTGCTGCAGAATAGGGTTATGTAAAAATACAGATATTTGTCAAGTTTTTATAGAACATTTTTGATACATGAATGCTGAAGGGCAGTCTCATATGCGCATATCAAAATGCAATATATAATCTTTTCCCCTTTGTTTCCCTTAAAATAGGGTGCACATGCTCAACAGCTGCTCTGTTCATTCCTTACAGGGTTGACAAGCAGTGCGCTCAGCTTTTTCCATCAGCCCTATGAAGAAAAAATAGTGTGGCGATCGTGTGTCCAACCTGCCGCGCCACCCCGCGCACTGCGGGTCCCAGTAGTAGGACACCCACCAATCAGCAAGTTACCACCTATCATGTGGATATAGAAGACAATTGGATGAATCATGAATTTGCCTGGCAGTTGCCACACCCTATCCTGTGCCAGATCCACTCACTTTCTTGGAGCTGTGCAAAAATGACGTGACAAATGTCGGAAAATTTTAATGAAGCCTTGAGTTGTGCCAAAATTTTGTGATTTTTCAAAGCTGTTTATGACAGAACAATGCCTTGATGAATTGGGCCCTATAAGTTGTTAATTTTTTATATCATATCTCTATAAAGGTTGCTGCTCTGCTATTCTGATATACGTTAAATAAAATGTTATAATTCTTGCTAACTAAGCAACATGGTCACTGTTATTCCAAAAACTTTGAAAAAATCAATAGTAAAAGCAAATGCATGAAACTTTGTAATATATCTTAACATAGAATTAATCTTCTTTATCCACTTATGAGCCACTTCTTCTCTTCCCTGCACGTCTTGAATTTATCATTTATTACAAAAAAAATAGTTCAAGTTTATCTTGGTGAAAGCAGGCCAGCAGAGTCACTGATCAGATTACAGAGCATATTGATGTCATGGAGAGGGGAAGTGGGAAAAGGAGTGAGGAACACTCAGCACATTGAGAGACTAGGCAGACACAGATAGATCATGTTGCTTCTTCTAGCAAATGTATTGTATTTCAGCGCTGGATTAACAGTCACAAGGCTCAGTAGTGCTATGTAATGTCTTCAAAGTTGCTGCTTTCGTCTGTGTGTTACAGAGAAAGTAGAGTCATGGAGAAGAGAAGTGTGTAGAGGAGTGGGGAGCACTCAACTCAGTGAGAGACTAGGAAGACACAGATAGATCATGTTGCATCTTCTAACAAATGTATTTTGTTTCAGTGCTGGATTCACAGTCACAAGGCTCAGTACTGCTATGTAATGTCTTTCATGTTGCTGCTGCTGCTTTTGTCTGTGTGCTACAGAGAAAGAAGAACAGTAATGCATCTCTCTGTGTTTGCTGTGTATGAAAAACATTTTCACAGCTAGTCTCCACCCACTAACTCAGAGAGAACTGGGAATTAGAGATAGTGCCTGCAAAAGGGAAAATGCAGGATACAAGTTAAATAATATCCAGAAGTAGTGATATTCCTTACGACAGCTTATTCTGAAAACATAAACAAAATGACAAGTATGCTTTAATTATGAGTGTAGTGTATACACTCAGCGCTCCTTAGCTCCCTCTAGTGACGGCTGAAGGCTGGCAGAATTTTATTACTTTAAGCTACCGAATGCAGAATGGAAATCTGTAATGTTGTGCTTTATGCTCACTCATGTTTCCTTCCTATGGGGCCATGCAGTGCATGCTTAGGCGAATTGGAGTTTAACATCATAAAATTGCAGCTGTGACTAATATAAAGAATCAGAAAACAATTTTAGACACATTTAGCTGAAATGCTACTCCATGGTAGACAATTACTTTAAGTACGGCTAAAGAAATGTCTTTTCTTCGCTCCCTAATTCTTCATCACTCCATCCCTCACTTCTTCAATCCTACAAATCCTATTAAATCCAGTTCACAGTTCAGTTCTTCTTAATAAGCAGAAAACACAATATACCACTGACAGTAATTGAATATTGGTTTATATCCACAACATGCATTCGTTTCACTTATATCTATTTTCACATTTTTCGAAAAGTTAAAAGCTATGGTCACTGTGGGTACAAAGTATTGTCTGAAACTGTATTTTATAATCTCGTTAATTTCTATCCTTTCTCCGGGATATTATGTTCACAGCGCGCAAAGGCTGTAAACAGTAAATTACTGTATTTGTAGCATCTTTTTGTTATTTTCTACGCTCATTGTTTGGGATTTATATCCCACACAGAAATGAATTCACACTTCTCCGCTCGACAAGTAAATACAGCCTGTTGGGATTATGACAAGAAAATTAGTATTATCAAGCTTGGAAATGTCATAGACCAATGATGTGTCAATGATTCATAATTTAATCCAAAGAAGCCTTCATGGAAACTCCTCAATGGTGGTAAAAATTAACAATGCAGCCTTTAATTAAGGTTTTACATATATTTCCTTCTGACAACTGGAATTAAAAAGTAAAATTCCTGAAATTGTTTTTTTTTTTAAGAAGCCACGTATAGAATTGTCTCCATCTTTTTTGTTAAGAAATTTAAAGGGGTTGTCCACTACTTGGACAACCTCTTCCTAAATACTATATTGCCCACTGTAAAATAAAAATAACTCGCCTACTGTTCCAGTGATGTCAGCGTAGGGTCTCCCATGTCTCGCTATTGTTACTCCACAACTCCAAATAAGCCCTCAAGTCAATTAGTGGGCTGTAGTTCTCACTTCCTTTATACATCTGAAGTTCTTCCGAAGGAAGTGTTGGAGAAGCAGCCCATTAGCGGCCACTGATTGGCAGCAGTGCTCACGTGGCTTAACAATGTCACGTAAGCCTTGGGAGAACCTAGCGCTGACAATGCTGGAATGGTGCCGGTGCAAAAGATGAGTATGTTATGTAAGATAGCCGTTGGCTAGGTCCTCGACGGGAGATAGGTATCATCGAGGCTGGTAGCCTCTGTGATGTAAGCCCAAAAAAGCAAGCTCCAGCATGTATAGTGCTAAGATAGTTAATAAGGGGTGTCAAGGGACGGGTTTATGAGCAGTCAGAGAGATGGTTGGGACTGGCTGCTCACATATCCCCAACCCGGCGCATGGTACAGCTGATATAAGGAAGTCCAGCTGTATGATTAGGACACAGTGTTTACAACGTGAAAAGACCTTGCTTGTGTGGCTCAGTCTCTTCTAGAGGCTCAGTGAAGGTCTGATGTTTAAACGGGTGCGCCCCTGCTGTATATGAACTGTTTATTTTCCATTTTGGTTGTGTTATACCTTTTGTACATGTTTGTTTTCAAACAGCGAACTGGATCCTTGTGTGCACCAACATCTACCAGAGAGCTGATCCCTCAAGAAGTGTTTTCTGAGCAACTGTCCGATAGTTTTTTTCACATTATAAAACAATAAAATGCTTAAACCTCCTTTGAATTAGCCTTTTTTTGACAATTTTTCACCTTTCAATTTAATTTTGAAGTGAAGAAGAATGTGTTTGTTTAGACTTGCGCTATGCACCTGTCTTTGCTGAGTTGGGCTTCACTACCTTCCTCTCCGACTGCTGCCCTTTGCTGTTCTCCACATTGGATTTTACTCGGTGTGCGGTATGTCTCAGTGACATCATCTCCTTAGACCTTTTAAAGAGGTTGCCCACTACTTAGACAACCCCTTCGCAATTACTATATTCCCCCATGTAAAATATAAAAGGTCCTGTACTCACCTCTGTTGCCGATGCTTCTGCTCTCTAGAGGTCGGCACCTGGGCTACTAGGACTAACGTAATATTGCTATGTCACCTGGGCTCTGCAGCCAATCAGTGACTCCTAATGGGCTCACTCTCACTTACTTCATACAAAACTGATACATTCAAATGAAGTCAGCAATCCTGCCACCTACAGTACATCTGTGTGCTGCTTTAGACCTTCCATTTTCCTCTTCATCTGCCCTCCTCTTTCTGTGGATTCCAGCATGTCCTGCCTGGACTTTTTGATTGTCGTCTAGCATAGCCAATTGTCGGGGTAGCCCTGTTCCATGTGCCTTCCAGACTGCTGTGCCAATGCCCTGGGCCTATGTGTCTACTTTGACCTGCGGCTTTGTGAATCCACCTCACTTGGTGAGCCAAAAAGCTTGTTTTCCTATGGATGTGTCTGCTTGTGTGGCAGAAGGGTCCTGGCCTCCCACAGACACCAGGACTAGGCGTGACACTACCACTGCACTTCCTTGTGCAAGACATATGTTTTTCCATTGTTCAATTATCAGTGACGTGGTCATTATATAGACACTGAGCCTTAGGGCCCCGTCACACCTAGCGACACACCAGCGATCCCGACTACGATATGAACTTGTCAGGATCACTGGTGTGTCGCTATATGATCGCTGCTGAGCTGCCAAACAGGCAGCTCAGGCAGCGATCAGGACAGCGACACTGCGGGTAACGTCGCTTAGTTACCCACAGTGTACGTTGGATACCAGCCAGCTGGTGCAGGGAGCTGGTAACCAAGGTACACATCGGGTTTCCAGGCGCTGCGCGGCAACTGGAAACCCGATGTGAACCTTGGTTACCAGCTCCCCTGCAGCAACGTGCTGGTATCCAACCTACACATCGGGTTTCCAGGCACCGCCCGGTGCCTGGAAACCCGATTTGTACCTTGGTTACCAGCTGATCGCTGGTCTCCTGCCTGCCACACGCAGCAATGCGTGCTGGCCAGCAGGAGACCAACGATCAAGAAAATGTCCAGGACATTCAGCGATGATCAGCGATACCCGGCAGGGGGGCTGATCTTCGCTGAATGTCACACACAGCGATATCGCTGGGGAGATTGCTGTTGCGTCACAAAACTAGTGACTCAGCAGCGATCTCGCTAGCGAGATCGCTGTGTGTGACGGGGGCTTTAGAATCCACTGTAGCCAAATTCATTTTATCCTAGACAACCAATTTGTTAGAAATGATTATGAAATTCTTAAACCAAATTAAGTCATTATAGATAAAGTTATACAAAAGAAATTTACTAATCCTATTTTGCTCTTCATGTTCTACTTCTGCAGCTTAGAAAATAAGTAAAGTGAAAAAGTTTGTATCTAATCCATTATAAAAGCTAATGTTGTGGTGTTGGTTAAGAAAAACAAGTGATGGAATAAAGATTAGAATATGAAAGAACTTGGAGAATAGACTGTACTTAGTGTATGGAATAATACATATGAAGAAAACTATTTAGAAGTCATGATGGAAATATCTTGTTCTTTTCCATCATTTTCAATTTATGAATTTATTCAGTTTATGAGCCATAGGTTAAGATATAGAATAAACATAAAATATTCACTTATCATTATTCTGTGGAAATATGCATTAAAGGGAACCTGTCAGCAGGATTGTGCACAGTAACCTACACACAGTGTCAGGTCGGCGCCATTATACTGATTACAATGACGAAATCCGTCTTGTGGTTGTTGTTGTAATCTTTGTTTGAGATTCTCGTGCTTCGGGGCGGTCTGTGGGGAGTCTTTATGTGGTGCTCGGATTAGCTATTCATAATGCAGACTGCTGACAGATCACTGATTCCTCAGTGTATATAGAGGCGATCGCCGGAAGCTGCTACTGCGCAGGCGCGGGCGGTGCCATCTTGGAGGAGGAAATGTTATTTCTTCTCTAGCAAGATGGTGCCGCCGGCGCATGTGCAATAGCAGCTATCGGATCACCTCTATATGCACCAATAGCTGCTACTGCGCAGGTGCTGCGGGCGTCATTTTAAAATTGATTTTTTTTTTTGTACTCCTCAGGAAAAGCTCAAGCACATTTATTAACAACACAGTAAACATGCGGTTATGCTGCAGCGTAGGTGCCACGGCCGAAGGTTTTTTTTTGCAGTATGTACGTACATACAGTATATTCATTATGTAAACTAGGGGGCAGGTCAGGGAGGGATCAGTGACCTGTCACCAGTCTGCATTATGAATAGCTAATCAGAGCACCACATGAAGACCCCCACAGGCCGGCCCTTGGACACAAGCATCTCATTAATTCAAAACTGAAAATAAAGATCAAACAACAACCACAAGACGGATTTCATCAACCAAGGTATCATTGTAATCAGTATAACGGCGCCGACCTGACACTGTCTGTAGGTAGCTGTGCACAATCCTGCTGACAGGTTCCCTTTAAAGATAGCATGCTTGGTGACTGGTAAGATACATGAGATCCCATGGCACCCCAGAATTTTATAACATGTAGACAGCATTCTATCTCCAAGTAGATGTTTCTCTGGTCAATATAAATCCAAGATTCCAGTCCTGGAGGATATCAACACTAATGATGAAGACATATGCAAATTGTCTCTTCAGAGAGCAAGAGGACTTGAACTTTTTTGCCATCTATTGGAAATAACAATCCCAAAAGTCAATATCAACCCTTTAATGAGCACTTCCACATTACATAGGATAAAAGCCAAACCTAAATCTCAGTTTGCAGAAAAGTGTTTTGGGGGTGTTACTGCTCACTGCAAAGTATGCGATTTGATTTGGCTGTATGAGAGGCCTCTGACTGGAATCTAAGGGGTAACCTTTCTCCTTGTGTAGAGTGGCATGCCTGACATTCCAGGATAAGGAGACAAATATGTCATGCAATGCCTTTCATACAGCCAAATAGTTATGACTTGCACTGAGGAGGGGAACACCCCAAGATACGTGTCTGCAATTTGAGATTTTGGTTTGGCTTTTATCCTAAGTCATGTGGCAAGGTGTTATGACTGCACAAGCTCATGCACACGGGTAACGTACAACCCCATTTTGGAGACTAATACCTAAACCTGACAAATCCTTGTTCAGACTGGTAAAACCCCTACTCTGACCATGGTTTGTCCCTAACTGACCACGGAGGTTGACACTAGAGTTGAGCGAATTTGTTCGGGTTCCCTCTTATTTGGCAAGTCATAGTGCTTACCAAATAAGCTTCAGAGGCACCCGGCTTCCTGGATCGCATCGGCTGATCAGCTGTTCGGCTCTGCAGCTGCATGTGTCGCGGCTGTGTGACAGTCACAACACATGCACGCAGAGCCTGTTTGTTGGGCTCTCCATGCATGTGGATATTCTGATATTCTATGCACATAGATATTCTGACTCCGCAGTCCCTAGTCGAGCCTGCGGATGCAGAAATAGACCTAACCACAGACTATAAGATGCAACTTTGATCTAAACTGCCTAAAAGGCCGACGAGTTGCTTCATGCTCCTGCTAAAAAGCTGGAGGGCTGAGCAAAGTGTAAATTACCTACCTATAAGAAGAGAAGTGTGCTGAACAAAGGAAAGATCCCAGAGTGAGTAAAGTAATTAACGAGATGCCAAACAAAGAATAAAGCAAGTACTGTTAAAAAATATACTGCCTACTTCCTAAAGCTAAACCAAAGGCAGATGCAAAGTATAGCAAAGTGAAAACCCTTAGCTGGACTCTCAAGGATTGGCTCCAAATATTAATAAAATGTCAGAACATCCAAATGAATCTATCACCAGCAGGAAACGCCAGCAGAAGGACAATATAAAGCTGCACCCAAAAGGTGATAGTCACACAAATGAAAACAATTGTGTTAAGCTAGACAGACTGCAACCAGAAAAGCAGAACCCAAACACCCAGAGAAAAAGGTGTGTCTCCTGTGGCTTGGCAGAAAAAGAAGCCGACCACAGAACGCAAACTGAAGGGATCGAATCCAGGAGCATGGCACAATGGTTGATACTGACTTTTTGGATTGCTACAGCCAATAGGTGGTACAAGTCCTCTTCCTCTCTAAAGAGAAAATTTGTATATTTAATTTTCCAGAGAAGCATTGCACGGCCTGTAAGTCTCCTTACCCTGGCTGTCACTCTCCTCAAGGAATCATAGAATGGTAGAGTTGGAAGGGACCTCCTGGGCCTTCTGGTCCAACCCCCTGCTCAAAGCAAGATTCTCTAAATCATCCCAGACAGATGTCTGTCCAGCCTCTGTTTGAAGACTTCCATTGAAGGAGAACTCACCACCTCTCGTGGCAGCCTGTTCCACTCATTGATCACCCTAACTGTCAAAAAGTTTTTTCTAATATCTAATCTGTGTCTCCTCCCATTCAGTTTCATCCCATTGCTTCTAGTCTTTCCTTGTGCAAATGAGAATAAAGATGATCCTTCTACACTGTGACAGCCCTTGAGATATTTGTAGACAGCTATTAAGTCTCCTCTCAGTCTTCTTTTTTGCAAGCTAAACATTCACAAATCCTGCAACCGTTCCTCATAGGACATGGTTTGCAGACCGGTCACCATTCTGGTGGCTCTTCTCTGAACTTGCTCCAGTTTGTTGATGTCTTTTTTAAAATATGGTGCCCAAAACTGGACACAGTATTCCAGATGAGGTCTGACCAAAGAGGAGTAGAGGGCAATAATGACCTCACGTGATCTAGACTGTATGCTTCTGTTGATACATCCTAGAATTGCATTTGCCTTTTTTGCTGCTGCATCACACTGTTGACTCATGTTAAGTCTGTGATCAATTAGTATACCCAAGTCTTTTTCACATGTGCTGTTACTTAGCCCTATTCCTCCCATTTTGTATATGCTTTTTTCATTTTTATTGCCCAGATGTAATACTTTGCATTTTTCCCTGTTAAAATCCATTCTGTTAGTTGCTGCCCACTGCTCCAGTTTATTTATATCTTTTTGAATCCTCTCTCTCTCTTCTCTAGTATTAGCTACCCCTCCTAGCTTTGTGTCATCAGCAAATTTGATCAGTTTACCCTCAATTCCTTCATCTAAATCATTGATAAAGATGTTGAACAATACAGGGCCCAAAACAGAGCCTTGTGGTACCCCACTTGAGACATTCTTCCAACTGGATGTGCAGCCATTTACGACCACTCTTTGGGTCCGATCACTAAGCCAGTTATGAATCCACCTAACAGTTGCCTTGTCCATTCCATACTTAGTCATTTTTTCAATAAGGATTGTGTGAGATACTTTGTCAAATGTTTATACTTTGTCACGTTATACGTTGCACCTTAGAACCATGAAAACAAAAGTAATACTTAGTACAACCCAAGAGACATTAATTCATCATACTTTGGGATATAAATTATATAACCACCTAGGCCAAGGTGTTTAAATTTTATATTGGCATTAATACAATAAATTGTACATATTTCTAGACCATGGCTTCTAAAATAGTTTCTTCCGACCTCATTAGTCAAATTTTGGCAATGTCTGAGCCTCATCAATGAATGGATTCCATGTAGAAAGATGGACATGAAGATGCAATGTGAACAGTGTGCTATATTAAAAACTGTAGATCATACAATGAACCCATAAACATTACAGTTTCAGTCCCAACGCCCCAAGCGCCAGTCATGATACCTCAGGGTCAACCATAGTGCTAAGGTCTATGGAGGCCGCTATAACAACAATTGTGCTCCCCGTAGGGATAATGCCTTGCTGATCTGTGCTGATATCTCTACTGTTGCAAGAGCTTCCCTGTTTGTACAAAAAAATTAAATGAAGTGATCTGTGATAAATTTCATTTAATGCGAAAGATTTCCACAAAGACAAAATTGAGGACATATTTTTGTTGGATCTGGTTTGCGCCGATTGCATTATGTAAAAAATGTTGTTTGAATGTAATATGCATTAAGATTGGAGGAAGGGAGCAGTACGCTCTTGAAAAGTAAAGTCAACAAAGCAAGACTGACATGTGGTGATGCCATTTTTTCATCACTTTTCTTGCTTTGTGAATCCCATCAAGGACAACATCTGCAAGAAGTTTGTATGTTCTCCCCGTGTTTGCGTGGGTTTCCTCCCACACTCCAAAGACATACTGATAGGGAATTTAGATTGTGAGCCCCAATGGGGACAGTGATGATAATGTCTGTAAAGCGCTGCGGAATAAGATAGCGCTATATAAGGAAAGGTAAAGCATAATAAATACTACTGCCTACTATCAGGAGTCACAGGATTCTACTGGTCACAATTAGGAATTGCCTAGATTTTGACATTGCACTAAAGGGTGGTGGGGTTTACACACCATGTAAAATATATCATCATATGGGAATGCTGCTTTTTTATTTTAGATTGCTGTATTCGGTAAGACAGTTCCACTGTCCAAGGACAGTAGAAATTGGTCAAAGCAAAATTAATCTCTTGATCTATCACAAATTGCTTCCTCTCTCAAGGCCATTTTGTGCTTGGTTTTATAGACTTTATGGCCAGGGCACTGTGGTTGATGTTGTGGCATTGTGGCTGGGACAAGCACTAGTGTTTACTTCCCACTGTTACACACCTGATTTGGATCCATGCTTTGTTTCCCTCACCTTAAGGTACTGTCACACTAAGCGAGATCGCTAGCAATATCGCTTAAGCGACACCGATTTTATGACGCAGCAGCGACATCGTTAGCGATCTCGCTGTGTGTGACATGTAGCAGTGATGTGGCCCCTGTTGCGATGTCGCTGATCGTGAACGAACATTCTGGGCCATTTTTTGATCGTTGGCGTCCCGCTGGTGAGCCTGAATCGCTGAGTTTGACACCCTTTATGAACGACAAGCGACATCGTTGGCGACTCATGTCAGCGGTGCAGGCGGGACTAGGTTTTAACACCCCTCAGCTCCGATTGGTGGCCACAACATCTAGTCCTTACTATCGTGTGTGGGGTTTTGCGATCCTGTCAGAGTCGCTACAGCGCTTCATCTTTGCCATTTATACAAGACGTTTTTGGGATCCTGAAAAAATGAATCCGGGGCAAACACAATAGCGGCACTGACTGGATCACAGTAGCTGCAAATCAGAAGGCTAGCAGGACGCAGTATGGAACGATGCTGGAAATTCGTATGAACCACTTGCGTCGTCTTTTATGACGCGGACGTCCAATCACTAAGCGAGAGCTGTGACTTTTGACATACAGTGACCACCAATCTGTGCTGAGGGGCGTGGAAAAGGTTGCGCTCAATCTTTAACAATACATGCTGTGTGACAGGTCCCAACGACCGCCGAGGTCGTTATACAGATCGCTGATCACTGATGTGTCGTTTATGAGATCTTCCTGTTTGGAAGCTACTAGCGACCATATAGCGATCACACCAACGATCTCGCCAGGTCGTGTCGTTGTTGTGATCGCTGGTGCGATCGCTTAGTGTGACAGTACCTGCTAGACTTTCTTGTGGTTCATGTCAGGCTTTGCAAATAGCCTGGAGAGCTCCCATGTGTTAATTTCCTAGGCCTATATTAGAACCCCTAAGACGCACACCAATGCCTTGGTATTGTATTAAGACTTTCTGATATCTCTTTTAATTTGTCTGTGCATTGTTCCTGTCCATAGTCTCCTGGGCGCCTTTGGTTTCCAGTTTCTGAGTTACTTGTCTGCGCCTTCCAGTAACCCAGCTGCCTGTTAGTGATCTTCAGGACTTCCCTTGTCTGCAGCTTCCAGTAACCCTGCTGACTGTCAATGTTCTTCAGGACTTTACCTGTTTGTCTGTCACTTCCAGTAACCCTGCCATCTGTCAATGGTCTCCAGAACCCTTTTAAGACTTTCCGTTTGCTTCTACGTATCCGCCTGCTGCATTCCAGGACTTCTCCTGTCCGCTTGCGGCTTCCAGGATCACTTTAAGACTTTTAGCTTAACTCCAGTAACTCTGCTGTTTCTCACATGCAACAGCCACCTGCTGCACCGACGCCTGTGACCCGTGTGCCCACCTGGATCCTGAGCTTTGAGGATCCACCTTGTGAGCTCGCTCTTTGTAGCACCCTCTTTTGGGCTTGATGTTGCCCTGTAGTGAAGATCAGACATCTCCATAGTTTGAATGGTAAGGTCCTGGAATAAATATTAAGAAAACCTAAGGCAAAGGTATGAAAGAAGGTAGCCATAAGGCAAAGATTCGAGGGAAGGTAGCTACCCAAAATCTACTGTCTGTGAAATTGGTAATAGTTCACTCCTCAGCTGTTTATTAAGTGACACGGATGTTTGCTCTGATAAAATTTAAAGCCAAAATGTTGTTTTAATGCATAAATTGCACCCCACCCTTGACAATATCTTGCATGCCCCAATAATCCAACTCCCTACTCTGCTTCTGGAAATGTACTGAAAATTACGTCATGCTTAGGAACAGGGTGCTGGCTTTGTATATAGCTAAAGAACAAAACAATCCTAACTCCTCATCGTAGAGTACAAGACTTCTCCGAGGTTAATGTAAGTGGCTTTTCTGAGAAACACCTGTCACTTGGTCAGGAAGGCTATAGAGGCAAACAAAGCGCTTATCACCCCTTTACCTTCATGCTGCATCACATTTCCTGCGAAACAACATTAATGTGCACAAATTGGCTTAAAATCAATTTATGCACATCAGTTAAGAGTCTTGGTAACCTTATCTCACCGAGCGCTCTACGTGCACAATGGTTAGACGTCTGTAATGAAGCAATAGTTACACTACAGATGAGTTAAGCTAATTTGTGACCCTGAGTAACACATTTATGCTGCTTCACAGCCTCTGATATGACTATAGCGTGGAGGAGACCGGCAGCTGCTGCAACCGGTGCACAGAGATAAAGATTTCTACCTGGGTGCAGACATCTAACATTGTCTTGCTTTATGGCTTGCTGAAGGGGGTTGTCTTAAGTTTGGAAGTTATCCCTTATCCAACGGATAAGGGATAACTTCCCGATCACTGGAAGTCTGAATGCTGGAACCCCATTTATCACAGGAATCGGGACTCTGAAGAACCCCAAGGGGCCATGGTCAATCATCCGCTTCTTTCATTGTCTATGGGACCAAGCTGTCCAATTGCTTCGCTCAGCAGATCTGGCTTTGAGCAGACAGACTGGTTTCTAGGGAAATGCAGACTATTGAGGTGTCAATCAGTATGTTCCTAGCAACAAATATGTCTCAGACTTCTCAGAACTTCAACACAAGATTAAAATGGAGGTGAAACGTAGCAGGAGGGGGCATAGATAGCAGTTGTACAAAGGCCTTGGCGCGCGAGGAAGGTAAAAGCCCATCTACTACATAAGGAGACACCAGTAATGCATGGTGGCTGGCGGCCCTGTTATATATTTTGCGTTAACGCCCAAGAGCTTCAAGGCTCATGGACCTTTTCGATTCCTTATGCCATGTTCAAATTTGCACACGGTTGCATTTTTTTGGACTTTCACTCAATTCAGCTTTCAATGAGAAGAGGGAAGTCTTCACACTGTTTTCACAACTATTATCTAAAGTTTTTGTATGGTCGCACAGGGACATCAAAGTTACCAATATTGGAGATGCAAGTTTGTAGACACTTTAGTCCGGCTCGGCATCTTGACCACGTTACCACCTGAAAATAGCAATTTTTGAGCAGGGATTATGTAATTTTTTGTCTCTCTTAGGCCTCCTACACCTGCAACTTTCCTGGGACTGTTTCTGAAAAATTGGGACAGTCCAGGCAAATCCAGAACTGTGGGTGAGTATGGGACACTGTGCGATAGATGAACTTTTTCATATACTAAATATATATATTGTTCATCATTGCCTTCCAAAAGCCATAACTTTTTTAATTGTCCACCAGCAGATCTGTATGAATGATTGTTTTTTTTGATTAATGTCATTTATTTTTCAATGACAACATTTAAGTTATCATATAATGTACTGCAAAATGTGAAAAAAATCTTTTGTAGGATGGAATGAAAAAAAAAGCTATTTTTGGGTTGGAGGTGCTTCTTTTTATGGCATTTACTGTTAACATGTTTCATGTTAACTCAATTACGATAATAGTCAATTCATAAACTTTTTTTGTTTTAGTACTTTGAAAAAATAAAAGTGAAAGTGATAAAAATTTGGTTTGTGACCATTAACTTATTTTTTTAGTCGACTTAGCTGTAGAAGGGGTTGTTTTCTGAGTTATAGTTTCATCAGTACCATTTTGCGGTACATACAACTCTTATTTTTATTTTTTGGAGGAGGGAAGATGACAAAAAAAAAATAATGCTGCTTCATTCAAACAGCAGATGCAAATTCCACCATTTTGGCAATTGGTGGCGTTCTCAGTGCTTGGACCACCACTAATCTACTTTTCACCTAGCTTGTTGATAGGTGGTCATTTGCAGTGATATTACCACCTAGCCCTGGATCGGACACAGACAGAAGGCGGCCCCTGTACAAGAACAGTATATGGGCCTTTTGCTGGCAATAGCTCATCATAAAGCATAATTCCTGCTTTGGAAGTGGTAGTGGCCCCCTTACCTGTAGGGCCCCTTTGTGGCTGCACAGGTTGCACCAATGATATGTCCATCTCTGACTAATACAATTAGTGTGAGGATCAATTATGGCCATGTCCTAATAAAAGCTCCGCAGTAGACATTGTCTACCTGTACATCAAGTGCTGTTCTACAGGACAACAAATAAAACTTTGAGATATATTTTCCAATTATTGAAGGATATCCCTGTGACCCCAGCAATAGAACTCAAAATGTCGCCTCCAATGAATTCAATTGGTATCCGTCAGTCTTTCCTTTTTAATGAAGATGAGTACAGTATGGCTGGTGGAGACACAATCTACTCTGCAGACAGTGCTGGAAATATACTGCCCATATTACTGTATTGCTGTCTACGTCATTTACACTCAGGAAACGAAAAATATAATAATCTTCTTCCACTTCTAGAGATGCACAATACATCATTTTCATATTCCTTACTCAGCTTATCTTTAGTTTTAACAGTAAGGAAAATCTAATCAAGTGCTCAATAGATCCATCATTTTCACACACCAATTATGTTCTAGCAACAGCTATTAAATTACCCAATTACAACTATTAATGAAGACTACCGCTCCGATTTTCATAAAATTATGCTGTTTACACAACACAATTATCTGTAGGCGCCACGAAATAGTGCCTATGTGAGAACGGCACAAAGTCATACAGAGAACATAAGGCATATTATAGGCACATTATTGGCTACGGCCTCCATAATATGGATCCGTACTATGTGGATTTGTAGTAAGACCATATTCATCAGGGCCTATACCCTTATACACTATAAGGACAGAAGTAATTGTACATGTCTTAATCACTGAATTAAGGTTTCTCATTGAGTCCCATTGCCCCTGGTGTATAACATCCGGCCCTTCGCTCTCGGTGTATAACCTCCGGCCCACCGATATGCCATCTGCTGTTACTAACGTGTGACTGAATGGTTTATTATAAAGAGCTCACTGATACCAGCGCGGTCCTGTAATTGGACAGTGCTGATGTAACAAGTCCATTCATGACATTTCTTCCTTCCTAAATATTCTCCCATCACCTGTGATTGATATTATTGAAAAGGGGAAAGAACTGCAGCAACTCAGCCACGAAGTGAAGACCCCATAACGCTACAGAGTGGGGTCACCGACTGCTGAGTAGCAGAGGGCATAAAAGTCACCAGCATTCTGCTGACTCCATAACTGTAGAATCCAAACCTCCTCTAGCATTAACATCAATACAAAACCTGTGCCCCCCGCCAGGAGCTTCATGGCCGAGCAGCTGTATGGAAGCCTTACATCACCAAGCACAATGCTAAACATTGGATGGAGTGGTGTAAAGACACCACCACTAGACTCTGGATCGGTGGAAACATGTTTTGTGCCGAGATGAATCACACTTCTCTAGCTGGCGTCTGATGGATAAGTCTGGGTCTGGTGAATGCCAGGAGAACATTACCAGCCTGACTGCATTATAGCAGCTGTAAAATTTGGTGGAGTAATGATAACATTATGGAGATGTTTTCAAGGGTCAGCCTAAGCCCCTTAGTTATCGTGAAGGGAAATCTTAATGCTTCAGTATGTAAAGGAGTGGAACATAAGTTGGCAATCTTTCTGAAAAACGTTTGTATGTATGTAATTCATTCACCTGTTTTATGTGTTCTTAGAGTTAGTTTGTGGACAGGGTTAACTGTTAGGATCCAGCTCATAGAGGGAGGAATGAAATAGGCATGGAGGAACTTGCTTGTGTTCCTGCTAGTTGAGGAGAGAGAAAGTTGGAGAGTAGCCTCTGAAGGAGTAAGAAGGAGAGCTGATAAGGAAAAAGGCCACAAGTGGAGAGTGTGTTTAGTGACAGAAGATTTTAAGGATGGCAAGTCCTAGAAAAAGTTCTACCAGCAACTGATTAATAAGAAGGTTCATTTCCATCTGCAGGGATTACAGCTGTAGCAAAGCAAAGCTGAGGGAGGCGTAATTCCCCTAGGCAGCTACAACCAGTAGGCTAAAGGTCCTGGAAGATTAGGAGTTTCTTTTCTGTCCAGGAGTAGGCAGGAACATACACCTGTAGTGATGGATAAAGGCAGTGAAGCCCAGTGCTAGAAATCTTGGGAAGTGCTCTGTCACTCATGCATACAGATTGTGCAATCAAAGTGCTGTGTCTGTTACCTGTTAGAAGAAGGCCTCTGTATGATACAGAAGAAATGTTCTCAAAGTATTGTGCCTGCAATCGATTGTTAAAGTTCTGTTTAAAGAATTCCAGTAAAGATGTTTTTATCTTTTATTCTGGTGTCACAGATTTGTGCAAAAGTTTTCAAGGTCCTCATACTGTGATGGTGCCCTGGATGGTACCTGTAGGCCAGTGTCATGTGTCTGACACCCCGGAACATTCTTACAGAAAAGACGAGAGTTTTGGATGTGTGTGTGTGTGCATGCCGGCGGTGTTGCTATTGATACCTTCACCTTCAGGTTGCTTTCTTCCACTTCTTACCAGGTCCATTAAACTTCAAGACAAGGACATCAGGCATGTTCTTAAAAACAAAGCACTCCTTACTTGGCAACACACTTAAGCACACAAGGCAGCGGGTAGTACACTTTACAACTTCTTCAGTCTCATACAGAGGTACATTCTTATCGGTTTAAGGTGACAGCACTTTACATGTGTACGGTAAACAAGCAGAGCAATTCGGATAAACATCCATCCTCCCGGTGCAGGGACACACAGGTCGATATGTTACGATGTGAAACCTGCACCCAAACAGCAGTCTGTGATCCCTTACAAGATCCGCTCCCAGAGCCGCTTCCCTCTTCTGTGTCCTCAACTGGGCATCACCCTTCTTTCACAGGGCCTTTCAGGTCTGGCCAACACTGGACTCACATCTTCCTTTACTTCTACCACTAATGGGTTTCACCCACTTGCCAACTGAACTAGATCTCAGCCACCTATAAAATTCCTTCAGGATTTTTACTACCTTGTGCCTTTCAGCTCCACACCAATTCTGCTCCTCTCCAGACCTCTGCACACTGTCCTTCTCTTTTTAAACTTACTGAACTTCCTGTAAAATCTCCAACTATCCAGAGATTCCCAATCCTCCTACCCACTATGGGCCATCCTTAAAGTTAACTCTCTTATAACTGTCCCTGTTATCGGTCGCTTGGCAGAACTTAACCTTTCACCCAATTCAGTACAAGTGTGAAAAGGAAGACAGTGACATATTGTGGCCATTGGTTAGTACTGCAGCCCACAGGGAAATTGACACTTGTTACTACAAGAAAACATATCAGTAACAAAACAATATTCACATCCTACATATTCTATATCACAGTAGTATTGATGTTTTCTGGGAGAACAGGAGTCATCTGACCGCTGGGACACCCATCAATCCTGAGGTTGGTGCTCTTGAAATCTGAGAATGGGGTATTGCCTTGCATGGATTTGAGGTTTGCATGCTCGTCTTTGCATCCATTTATTATCTGCTGCAAGTAGCTGAGAGCTGTTCTCAATATTCTCCAGCAGACCCATAGGCAATAAATAGAGTGGTGGTTGCACAAGCAAACCTCCGCTTCATTCAAGATGAGTCTGCAGAGACCCATTCTCGGGGTTCCAAAGTCCTGATCTCTGGATTGTTGGGTCCCAGCTGTCAGTTCTCTGGTGATCGCCAAGATATGGTGATAACTTGTGATTTTATGAATAACCAGGAGTAAACATTGGCATGGACAACACATATATTATGAACATGTCATGCTTTATTTTTGATTTTATATTCCCTCCAGTTTCATTGAATGGAAAAAAAAACCCAGGTTTCATCAATTCCTAATGGAGTCTGAACGTGCAATCAACATGCTCAGTCATTGTGAAATGTTAATAGCTCTTAAAGTTTTCATTGAAGCAATCGAATTTATATTAAAAGAGCCGGCTCAGGAGAAAAATATAAAGTACTGGAGTGATTGATCAGGCAATTACATTTAAATAAAACATTTGGAAATTAAAGTCCAGAAATGTTTCAATTTTTTTCATGTTTAAATTTTAATACATTAGATTTTAAAGATGCCATTTACAAGTGACGGGGAAGCTCCATCCGAACAGTTAAGGCATTTTATTTGATTTATTATTTATGATTGTTACTGTTCAAACCAGACAGTATGTAATCTATGCAGAGCGGCGAGGCTCTAAAGGGACCGGATGAAAAACCCACTCATACGCTCAACATGAAAAATAATTGTGAATCTATTTAATAGGACGGCACAGTTTTTACGAAGAAAGAAACAGGAAGATATTATGAATTATCCTTCTGGTTCTGCATATGTTTCATTAATTGTTACATATGTGGCACATTCTGTTAAAAGAAACAATATTTTAATTGAGAGTTTTGTTGCCTCAGTGGATATCTGAAAATTAGACTTTAGTTCTGTATCATGGGAACTGTTTTATAGGTATCGACTCATTTTACTAAAGAGAATTCTATAGGACAGTTTTGTGGGCAACACATTGGACTTTATGACAAACTGAACTATGCTATAGAGGAGTTGCAGCTGCTATACTGCCGAAAGTTCTACATTGGACTCTGTAACAAACTCAGCTCTGCTGCTGCGGAGTCAACTTTATTGTACCACTGCCACTGCAACGGACTCTGTGACAAACAAAGCTCTGCATCTACAGCTTCCAGTGTTCCTGTCAATGTCCTTGCTGCACCAATGTAATCTGCCCAGGCTACTTCCCAAATACTCATCCAGACCAACCTTGAGGATCCTCCTGATCAGGTGAGAGATAATACCAGTGTACACAGCATAAGATGAAAAGTAATCTCTGCAAAGTAAAAATACCAATCAGTCAATTGTGTATGGATTAAGTCTGGTGTCAGATTTTGGAGGTTTTTATGGATTTTATCTGATAATAGATCAAAGAGGATTTTTGATTCAGTAAAAAAGGGTTCACTCTAGTGCCAACAGCATGTGTAGAAGAAAACACTCATAAATACCAATGGCCTTTTCCAGAATGTGCTAACATTGGAGGATGGCGTGGGCACCACCCAGTAGGTGGTCCTTTTGCGTATCTATGCGCTTCATCAAGTCAGGGCGTCACACTTAGGCTAGGATCACATGACCTTTTTCTCATCATTCGAGAAAAATGGTCAGACGCTGATCGGAGTGGTATCAGTTTTATTCTGACGTGTAGGAAAAAAAAACTTAAGTTTCTCACCTTCTCCATTCTGTCAGTTTCTGAAAATCAGACAACACTCACAGTCATGCGAATGCGGTCCAATGTTTTTCATCGCCTCACAGACTTGCATTGCCAATTTTGATCCAACACTTTTTTTTTCCCGTAGACCACTCATTCCGAGGAAAAAATGTGCACAGCCTGATAGAACATCATGGGTACGAGTGAGATCTGTGACAAGCACTGATAGCACTTGCCCGATATGTACGACCCCTTAAGCGCACTGTAAATGATTACCTTAATAAACACGTAAGCATTCAAAGAAGTTAAAAACAATACTATAAGATGAATGACACCTTTAGTATTTATCAATAAGCCCTATCGCTACCATGGTGCAAAGGATCCAACATGGTCCTCTATCTAACATGACCTTGTGTCTCCTCCTTGTAGAAGGGGCTTCTTAGATAAGTATATAATTTTATTAAAATAAACCATACAAGAAAAATGGAAACATTAAAGAGTGCAACAAAGTACAAAAACAGAAAAAGGTATTGTCACAGTAGAGAATAAACTCATTCAAATCACCCAAAGGAATCATAATAAAGTATGAAAAAGTATTAAAAAGTTTAAAAAATATAAAAAAATTGTAAAAATTAAAAGCTCACTCTTTCTCCATTAAAAATAAAAAAGTAAAAAAATCCATATTTGGTGTTGTTGTGTCCGTAAAAGCATGATTTATGAAAATATAAAATTGCATAGCCTGTATGATGCAGTATATCACAAAAGTTGAGTACACCCCTCATATTTTTGTAAATATTTTATTATATTTATGATGAATATACCCCCCAGGACGAAGCTAACGCGAAACGCGCGTCGGGGCATCCAGGCTCTCCCAAAAGGTCGTATGTGTTTCAATGTTATTGTATTTTTAGCCAAGCAGGGACTCCCAGTACAACTATGGTTTAACTGCAGCACTCTACCTACCAGTTTAAATATCCCTGGGCTATGCATTCCTGCACATGTTTTGCGATGTCTTAAATGGCCACTTGCATAGTATTATACCATTGAAGATATGCAGCGTTAATACGTTTGCACTATAGCAACTAACTCCTTATGCATGAACATAATCTCTTTGACCGTATTTATATATCTATGCATTAGATTAATACTATGGCACTAGCCATTATTCATTGTTTCTGGCCACATGCATAGAATTGCAGTCTTGGTGATATGTTGCGCCTTGTATATGTTATACGATGTCTTTAATGGCCACTTGTATAGAATTATACAATTGGAGATATGTAGCGTTTATGTGTTTGCACTAAAGCAATTAACTCCTTACGCTTATACATAATCTCCTGGATCGTGTTTATATATCTATGCCTCAGATCAATACCATGGCACTAGCCATTACTTACTGTTTCTGACCACATGCACAGAACTGTAGTCTTGGTGATATTTAGTGTCAAGTAGGGTTGAGCATTCCGATACTGCAAGTATCGGGTAT
>VIAB01002890.1:114849-125078 GCA_009801035.1 Oophaga pumilio | reverse complement strand
TGGACGGGGAGTTCCGGCAGGAGTGGGCAGATCCCCGAGGAGCTTTGTGAACAACATATCATAGTGTTGGTGCTCCTGAGCCTGTGGGGTAACGGCTGGGAGCAAGATGATGGGTGTTGTTCACAGCAATTTCGGGTTAATTCACCAAGATCTTGTGGCTTCAAGGACTCCTCCTCACTGTTCAAGTATTGTAAAGCTATGTAATTATTTGGTATTGTGTTAATGTTTGTGTATTTAATAAAAGGCTGCTGTGGCCATTAGAATTCCAAATAATTTGGGCTCTGTGTATTTGTGAGCGGCGTAATGGGGTGTGTCATTTTACTGGTTGGGTGGTATTGGTGATGGGTTATGTTAGACTCCCCGCAGGTAAGCTACTTGACAATACCAACATCAAGCAAATGGAATCACTTTGTGCTCTGTCTGAGCTCCTTTCCGTCACTTTGTGCCTTTAAGAGGTGGGCACATCACAAAAACGTGGTTGACTGCACTTCTGTGCCCGCCTGAAGAAGGTGGGCACTGCCGATAAAGAAGTATAACAGCACAACGTGGCTCCATCTGATTCATTATAGTTTTCTGGAGGACAGATCATGTGGCACTAGAGGTAAAGAGAGCCTTCGAGAGTCATCATTAAGGAGGTGATAGGTCCTCATTTTGATTTTGGGCATAACCCTTTGAAAAGGAATTCCCAGAAAAGCAAGATGTCTCCTACCCACAGGATACAGATAATTTGTTAATCACTGGGGGTTTTACCAAAAGGGACGACCTCCAGTGATCCCAAAATGTGGTTTCGGAATCCCAATAACAGGGTTGTTCATCTCAATTAAACCACTCTGGGCAAGTTTTTATAATAAGAGGCAGACAGTCTCTTTACATTGGTTGACCCTAGAAAATCCTCTTTTTTGTGGACCAGCTCCTTCATGTAGATATATACCGTATCTATATTGTGACAAGACAATCAGGAGAATGTTATTGTAGTACTTTTTTGTTTTGTGTTCTTGAATTGATGACTTCTATTATTGCGAGTCATTTACTTGTGTTCGTACTGACTCGGTGATGATTTCTCAGGGTATTCAGCTCTGTTATGACAGGACGCGTCGTGATCTTTTTATTGGGTGAACATTGTATACAGACAAACTCGGCTGCACATTGTGTCCTGTGTAAACATGTCATTAGACGTGGGTGAGGCTGTTCTACCGAGACGCTTCGCTCATTCTTAGGATGTAAGCATAGTTTCCTGCGATGAGTTATCAAATCCCTAACTCAAACATTTACAATTATGTATTCCTGGCTGCAGCCGTGTCTAGCCATGTGTATGTGTTGAAATAGACATTGTGCGGCAATACACTTACCCAAGATTTATTGGCATTTCATAAACTAAACATTTACGGTACTCATTTACTACATTCTTTCACTTTTGAATTACTATTCCAGCTTTATTTCTCCATTTGTTCAGTATCAGTAATATACATCACCAGTTCCCAAAAAGTTATGACGCTATGTAAAATGCACAGAAAACATTTCTGGAATTATTCCTGATCCCACGCCAAGATTTGCACAAACGAATCATGCCCGTTTTAATGCAGGGTCTCGTAGATCGCAAGCAGCCAATATTGACCACCGCTCTTGTCCCTCCCTTGTACACATGGATTTCTCCGGAATCTCTGAATCTTTTGATTATATTATGGCCTGTAGATGGAGGGATATTCAAAGTCTTTGAAATTTTACGTTCAGGAACATTTTACTAAAATTGTTCCATAATTTTTTGATGCAGTTTTTCACAGATTGGTGAACCTCTGACTATCTTTGCTTCTGAGAGATTCTGCCTCTCTACTATGCTCTTTTTATACACAGTCATGTGACTTAGTTGAACACAGACCACCCCCAGCTACAGTATTTTTCATTGGCACCACTTATTTGTCCAGTACCCCTTAAGTTTCGTAAACCTTTTCCTAACTTTTTGGAGATGTTGATTCCATCAACTTCTAAATGCGTTAGTTCGTCCAACGTCTGATATGTGCTATGTTCTGTTGTGAATAAAGCATGGCTACATAAGATCCACTGGGTGGATCAGGGGAATGCGGTAGATATAGTTTATCTCCACTTCAGCAAAGCATTTGATAAAAGTATCCCATACTATCCTTATTGAAAAAATGACCAAGTATGGGGTTAGGTGGATTCATAACTGGCTGAGTGATCGTACTCAAAGAGTGGTGGTAAATGGTTGCACTTCCAATTAGAAGAGTGTTTCAAGTGGGGTACCACAAGGCTCTATTCTGGCCTCAGTGGTGTTCAGCATTTTTTATAAATGATCTAGATAGACACCTGTCTGAGATGGTTTAGTGAATCCTGCATTGAGCAGGGGGTTGGATACGATGACCCTGGAGGTCCCTCTAACATTCTATGATTTTATGAGTTCAAAATCATTGCATTCTTGTTTTTTTACATTTCACAAACCATTCCAACTTTTTTGGAAATGAGGTTATATATTCACTGTATGACAAGCTGCTTATTGGTTGCTGTCTTATGCCGTTTCCAGCACTGCTTGAGTCTCTCTCTTGCATCATGTGACCACAGCTCTTTCTTACCAATTCACACTTACCAGTTCTTTTCTTAATATAAGTCTATGTGCGCATGTTGGGTAAAAATTTTTTGCATCTCTTTACTGAGGTTTTGATGCATTTTTTAATGGGTTTTGCCCTACCATTTTGACTGATTTGCATGAGACTTCATGTTTCTCATTCACTTTGCTAGCGTCAGGTTTTGTTAAATCTATGCAGTTAAAACGCAACGTATGCCCATAGCCTAAGCCTTTCAGAGGCTTGTTTTAGTTTTATAGATTTACATTGAAAAAGTGACTTTCCGGCACACACAGAAACGCCGTTGTGATTGTTAGTCGTCTGGTCACAATTGCAGTCACTTGATCCAGGAGAGGACTGAGCAGCACTTGAAACAGCAGAAGACGTCGACCGGTTAAGTATTTTAATGCACACAATCAATATACTTTCCTGATAGCTAGCAAATGATTAAATAAAAAAAGCCTCTGGAGTGCGACTTTAAGGCCGGGGTCACACTTGCGAGTGTGATGCGAAAAACTCGCACGAGTCTCTCGCATCAATACCCGGCACTGCCGCCGGCACGCGGACTGGAGCGTTCAGCTGCATAGAAATACATGCAGCCGCATTCTCCGGTCCCGAGTGCTGGCGGCAGTGCCGGGTATTGATGCGAGAGACTCGTGCGACATGCAGCTGAACGCTCCAGTCCAAGTGCCGGCGGCAGTGTCGGGTATTGATGCGAGAGACTCGCGCGAGTTTCTCGCATCACACTCGCAAGTGTGACCCCGACCTAACACTTAAAATGTTTTCACTTTTAAGCTTAACTTAACTGTTGAATCATTCACCTTCTCAATGCGGTTGCCCCAATGCTCTCCGACCATTGTTGTGTCCTTGGCTGCAGTAATTTCTTGCCATTAAGCACATGTGACCACTGCAGCCAATCACTGGCCTCAAGAATATACAGCAGTGATTGCCTGAATTGGTGTGGGTTGCTCTAGTTCATACCAAAAATAGAAAGACTGGTGAGGGGAACTGCAATTACAGTGCTGAAATTACGAAAGGTCCAGTAGGTATTTTTTATATTTACCACATTTAGACCAGCTACTGACTTTATTTTATAACTTCAAAATCCAGTTTATTTTACCTAAAAAGTTGATTAAGGCTACCTTAAAAATGATGGTACGAATTCAGTTGTTCTTTTCTGTGATAGTTACCAAAGCAGTTATGTGCTATAGTAGCAGAGGTGCTTGACGGACCCCATTAACTTTAATTTAGTCTGTTAGGATTAAGGCTTCCATACATTAGATATCTGCTATGCAAATTGATTTTTGGCCGGCAGCTATTACTCCTGACTTCCCCATACACCTGGAACGCTCAGCTCAGTTGAGAAATCCTGTGTTTTCTATAAGAGACTTTTCTGGAACTGGCTTACTGCAATTGGAAATCCAAATTTTTCTAAACCCTGTCATATGTGGCGAGAGAGTTGGGAGGTCTCTATACACATTAGACTTTCGGACGATTACGCCAGTATTAGCGGTTTTAGTCAAGTTAAAGTCATGAAGACTTTAAAGGGGTTGCCTACTACTCGGACAACCCTTTCTCAACCCCAATGTTCTTCCTTGTAAAATAATAAGACCTATATTCATCTCTGGTGCCGGTGCAGTTCAGGCGGTGTCAGCACTGGCTCTCCCGGGGATAGTGTGACATTGTTATGCCACGCGATCCCTGTGGCCAATCAGTGTTGGCTTCACTCTCCATTCGGACAAGTCACATACTTGAAGAGGAAGTGAAAGCTGCTGCTGCTCTATCACTTCTTCCAGATGTATATGATTTGTCTGAAGGCGGGGAGAGTGCAGCAGCTGCTGATTGGCCGAAAGGATCACGTGACATAACAAAAAGACAGATGGGAGAGCCAGTGCCGACGGCTCTGGCACCAGAGGTGAGTCTAGGTGTTATTATTTTACAAGCGGAAACATATGGATTAAAAAGAGATTGTCCAAGTAGTGGACAACCCCTTTAAGTTATGGTTTCCAAAAATAATATCTCTAATTTTTTTCTGTAATTTTTGACAATTGGTGTCCAGTTGTATTGTTCTGATGCTGAATTACTGCCTGTATTATGATGAGATGAATCCATATCTGCATTCAGTACGGCTGGCTTCACAGCTGCAATCTACCATTCCTTGTATAAGCTACATGTGTACAGTTGGATTTTATCATTTGCATTCTGGGGTATATTGTATTTACACCAGGCTGTGTACCATAATTTGATATAGGAGGAATTACCTGTCCCACTTCAGTGGAAAAACTCAGCAATTTTGAGAACTGTTTCTAGCAACAGTCTACACAAATATGAAAGTAAAATATAAATGAACTTGAAATAAAACTATTTTTTAAAACATATGGTAAAGCTATCACGGTCCCAGGAATGTGCTGAGGCTATGGGATTGCCTTATCATGAACCAATTTTGAGACTGTTAATGACATCCAAAACATTCTTGAATGCTGGATTTTTAAAGGGTCCGACAAAGCCTTGTGTGCTCGGTAATATCAGTAACAAAATTGTACAGCTTCTGCTTAATTCACAACATTCAGCAGTATTATCAAATTTCAAATAAAAGCTTCATGTATGTCTATAAGGCTATGTTCACACATTGCGTTTTTTCTGCATTTTTTTCTACAGGCAAAACCTTCTCTTTTGGCAGTAAAGAAGCTGCTTAAAAAAGCTGGGTTTACTGCTTTTTTATGTGTTTAGTTCCTGTTGTTCCTGAGTTTTCTGTAACACCACTTCTCTGCCCCTTTCACAGGAGACATGGTAATCCTTTGTGGCTGATTTATTCACATGACGATAAATAACACAAAACTGCATTAAATAAAGTTCTGAATAAAGATGCTCATGAGCTGGAGTTCTGTTTAATACAGGTATTTAGTAAAATGAAGATTTGACTAGTCCTCTTTAAAGATACGTTCCCACAATGAGTTTTTGATGAGTATTTTACTCTGTGCATTTTTGAAAAAAGTAACCTGTGATGAACCCGTACCTCGCCACCCTGCCTGACGTCACTATTACGTCAGACGGATCATGTAATGCGGTCTCCCCACTTTCACCAACTTGACGATCCGCACTCCCTGTGGACACATAAAGGTCAGCTTGGTACAGTTTTACACAGATGCTCCCACCCACATGGGCCCAGGGCAGCACAGGAAGTGTGAAGATGTGGACCACTCAATCAGTGATGTGGCACCACACTTGCTCACAACCCTGACAGGCTGAGAGGCCCCTTTCACTAGCACCAGTGAAACAGAGCGCTGCCAGCCTGGTAGGATGGCCACCAGTTCCTCGTTATATAGAAGCCCGGTCCGTGAACGGGATTATATCTGGCAAGAAACCAGCCCCAGTAGCATGGAAAGTTAAACCGAGAAATGGACGTGTGGATTCATGGATCGAGATTAAAGAGCAGTTCAAGGTTACATTATATATTTTATCTCCTTAAGGGCACACTAGACAATACACTATATACAAAATGGTTATGCATATACAGTGGTCAGATATGTAAATACAGATAGTGGTAGAACAAAAGATATAAGCAGAATATATGGGTCAGTTACTGGTAGCTGAAAGTCCTGGCTTTCGGGGAAGGGACTGCCACATGAGAAGCTTGTGGTCCACTCTGTTCCTTGACTTATCCCCACATGATATGTCGTTGTTACCTTCCCAGAGAAAAAAAGCAATAGGCGATATTTTGCATGAGCATGAGCATTTAACCTCTTTGGGTCACTCCCTTCCTGCCCTCTGGGCTAAATCTATATCCCCTTGCCTCTAGCAGCTAAAAACTCCACAACCTAAGATTTGTTATAACTCCTTAATGAACGGTGCTAGGGAATCAGTTTTGGCGCCATCAGATCCAACCAGGCCCCTGTTATATGTTAAGACCAAACACTGCCTTGCTATCTAGTTTCTACTAGCTGTTCTATGTATCTCTATACCCCTGGGTGCTAGAACGGGTCGAGACTCAGGCGGGCGTTCGTCATGTTCTGGGGATCTCTGAAATATACACGATGTACGGCTACGACGCATATTATCTCCATAACTTCCTATGGAATTATGTTTCTGGAACGTTCTAGAAGGTGTCTGCAGCTTCAGCGGGTCTCTATATGGCAAGCAAGCCTTTGTCCTGCTCTGAGCTGGTTAATGTGTGAGGCCTGTCACAGCCTTTGAGGCTTGGCCCCCTTGCTTGCTGAGCTAGGTGCCAGCTTTCTCCTTTAGGCTTTGAGAATGGGGGCTTCCTGCTGTGCCCAGTTTTCTCCAAAAGTGGTTTTATAATCCCAGACCAAGTAAGATACAAATGATTACCATGAAATTATATCTCCAATATTCTTCACATATCCTATTTTACTTACGTTATTTTTCAGACTATAAGACACACTCCTCCTCCCGAAAACTTTGGGGGTAAAAATGGGGGTCCAAATGTAGCTTACCGGGGGCGGTGGCGGCAGGAATCGGACGATACTGCGGGTGATGCTGCGGGCCCTAGGCTGGGAGGAGGGGGTGTTGAGAGGTGTGATGCTGCAAGCCTCAGTCTGGTAGGAGAGGGTGTTTGTTGGTGAGGGGTGCTGACATTTTGTGAAAGCACAGAGCCACCGCACTTCCATGGTTTCAATGCGGTAGACTCCGGAAAAATGGTCGCCGGAGTTCACCATATTGAAATTCGGCTCCTGAGATCTTAGTCTGTGGCCATTTTCCCGGAGCCACCACATTGAAACCACGGAAGTGCGGAGGCTCCTAGTTTTCACAAAATGTCAGCAGAGCTCCTGCACTGCCGAACACCCCCTTGTACCAGCCTGGGATAGGATTTGCAGCATCACCCCGCAGCGTCGCACCACTGAACACCACCTGTGACCCCGCCACCCCCGCTGCCCCCACACCTTTAGGCTGAATTCGGACTGTAAGACGGAACCCCACTTGACGCATTCATTCCCCCCCCCATTTTCCTCCTTAAAGTTTGGGGTGCATCTTATGGTCCGATGCGTCTTATAGTCTGAAAAATACGGTAATGGGTGCAGAAAATATGCAAAATCAAAAACTCACCAAAAGCTCATCGTGGGATCATAGCCGAATGCAGCTAGTTCAAACAGTTGTGTCATACTCAGCCCACTTTATTCCACCCAGAAAAAGCCAGGGATAACAGTGCCCAAACCACATAAAACAAGACAAACCAATGGTGAAATGGGTCTGAGCCAAAAGCTTCAGTTTTGCCTGCTATACTTTATTATTGTGTTAGACATTGTCTGTACTGCAGACGTGGCTTGAGCAAAACCTTTTGCTCTCTGAAGCTTTAAAATTCCTTTTTTTCATTTAAATCATACGGCTGACATTTTTTGCATGTAAATTTTGTTTTTCCGGTTCTTTATTTTTCTTGGCTCGGCCTGCTCAAATTTAATAAAATTTAACTATAGAAATGAAAGTGAGTTGGACAGATCCAGAAACTCGTGAGCCAACAACAGAATTGCTTATTTTTCTTAATAATTCTTTCTTGGTTCCTTTCCTCATTTATTTTAATACAATCTGTCTAATTTACGCTGATTGCTGTCAGCAGATGCCACTAACAGATATTTAGTGTTCTTTTTATTCTCATAATTTCTGAAGTGATTTGGTGCTCATCTTATAAATAGATTTTTACATTTGACATCATGTATTGGCAACCTGTAGCCTAAGAGAGTAGATGAAGAACTACAAGTGCCAGCATGTTAAAGGGAATCTGTCACCAGGTTGCGTGGAAAGGCCTTAACTCCAAAAGTTTTGAAATAGATACAATACTGTAGAGTTTAGGAGCCATAAAGACGCTGTGGGCCCTTCTGCCAGTTCTAGTGTGTCAGTAATTAGACATTAATAGGAAACCACAGAAAAGATGAGGGCCGGTTTTCCTGTCAAGCCTCTGTAAATCAGAGTAGTTTAAAGGGGTTGTTCACTACTAGGAAAACCCCTTCTTAAACTAAGTGTTCTGCTCCAATAAAATGATAAAGCCTATACTCTCCTCCCATGCCGGTGCCGTTCCCACGATGTCGGCTCCCCGGGGCTGTGATACGGTGGAATGACACGTGACGCCCAGTGCCTAATCAACGTTGGCGTCACTGTCTCCACCTTCGGACAAACTGATCCTGAAGAGGAAGTCCGGGATCAGCTGTAGGCCAGGCGACTTCCTCTTCATGTTCAGTTTGTCCGAAGGCAGAGACAGTAACGCCAGTGTTGATTGGGCATTGGGAATCATGTGTCATTCTACTGTATCACAGCCTCGGGGAGAGCGAGTGCCGACACCGCGGGAACGTCGCCGGCACAGGAGGTGAGTATAGGCTTTATTATGTTATCAAGGCATAACATTTAGTTTAATAAGCAGTTGTCTTAGTAGTGGACAACCCCTTTAGACAGACTGGTTGTTAAACTATGATGACTTACATCCCTCTTAAAATGCTGGTGTTGCTATGCAGTACCCACATAGCAACCAGACAGAAGGTTTTCCTGTGAAGCCTCTGCAATTCAGACTAGTTTAAGACAGACTGGTTGTTAAACCAACCCCTTAAATTGGCTGTGTTGCTATGCAGTGCCCACCTAGCAACCAGACCGCTATCAGGAGGATTCACACCAGGTGATTTGTGCCACATTTAGGCATTTGACGGAACGATTTGAAAAGTGCCGCTGTATGTATGATCAGACATCATCCATGCAGTATACCTTTTATTCATCAATGCTAGTTAATGTCAGGCGTATCTGTCATGTACGGGTTTAGCCGCAGATTTATCATAAATTGGTAGTTTCTAGCGTCTAGACCCTAACAATGTGGCGTTAATCTAACCTGTACAGCTGGAATCTGGATTAGATCAGTGGCATAGAAATTAAAGGGGTCTCTAAGTTCTATAGATTTGGAGTAGGCCATCACTATCAGATTGGTGGGGTCTGACTCTCGGCACCTCTACCAGGCAGCCGATTGAAGGCTGAGCGCTACAGCCTCTTTCTCGTCTATAATACACCATATACCGGGGCGCTGTACGTTTAGTGAGGCTGTGTTTGGTGTCTCAGCTTTGTCCTATTCATCCAGCACAGCGGCGGCTAAATGAACGCTGTTCTAGTGCATCGATCAGACTAATTCCGAGAAGAGATTGCAGCGCTTTCCTGTATGGAAGAGTAAGCTATTAGACATATGGACCTGGAGAGACCTCCATTACTTTATATGGGAGGAGCCTTTTCACTACATTTTATCATTTTTATTAGTACGTTCATTTGTTAAATTATTATTGATATTTCATAATTTTGCCTCATTCTTTCCACTGCCGATTTTATAGTCTGAAATCGCTAACTTGGACACAAAGACAGAAAACCAATACAAATGTAATGAGCACATTAAGTATTCATAAAGACAGAGACCTGAGCTGAACCTACAGGCCATGTACTGAGAAGTAGCTTGGGTAAAGGGGTTCTCACATAAATGGCATAGTATGTCCATTAGTTATGTCAAGAAGATCTAATCAATGGGCGCCTGAATCCTATGGCCCTGACCTGTGCTTTTAAGGGAATCCATCAGCTTATTCAATCTCCCAAACCAATAACGTGTGTTAGGTTATCAGAACCCAAGTGAATCCATATACACTGTGTTCCAAATTGTTATGCAAAAATTGTTTAGGA
>VIAB01002888.1:98628-110210 GCA_009801035.1 Oophaga pumilio | reverse complement strand
CCTTCATGTAGAAATTCCACCACCTCCATCATTTCCTCCTCCTCTTCACCCCATCATTGCCCTCTCCTCCACTACCATCGTTGCACTCTCCCCATCACTCCCATCATTGGCCCTCTCCCCATCACTCACTTTATTGTCCCTCTCCCCATCACTCCCATCATTGGCCTCTCCCTATCATTGGCCCTGTCCCCATCACTGTCCCTCTCCCCATCACTCTTATCATTGGCCCTCTCCCCATCACTGGCCCCTTCACCATTATTGTCTCTCTCCCCATCACAGGCCTTCTCCCCATCACCGGTCCTCTCCCCATCACCAGCCCTCTCCCCATCACCGCCATCATTAGCCCTCTCCGCATCACTCCCATCATTGGCCCTATCCACATCACTGGCCCTCTCCCCATCACTCCCATCATTGGCCCTCTCACCATCACTCCCATCATTGGCCCTCTCCACATCATTGGACTTCTCCCCTTCACTGGCCCTCTCCCCATCACTCACATCATTGGCCCTCTCCCCATAATCCCGATCATTGGCCCTCTCCCCATAATCACCATCATTGGCCCTCTCCCTATCACCGCTATCATCTCTCCACAGTGGCCGCACTTGGCACACACACACAAACACACACCACAGCGGCCGCACTCAGCACACACACACACCACAGCGGCCACACTCAGCACACACACACACACCACAGTGGCCGCACTCAGCACACACACAGACACATACCACAGCAGCCGCACTCATCACACACACCACAGCAGCTTCTCTGGCACAGCGGCCACACTCACTTCTCCGTGCACCGGCAGCTTCCTTCCTCTCACACATTGAGCGGCGCTGCCGGCCACGGCTGGAAGATGTCATCTTCCAGCTCCGCGGCCGCGCCGCTCAATGTGTGAGAGGAAAAGCTGCAGTCAGGGAACAACGATGAGGCGAGGCCGCGTGCCAGCTGAGAGGGCTCTGCGTGCCCTCTCTGGCACGCGTGCCATAGGTTCACCATCACTGGTATATATTGTACCCATAAATAACTATTTTTATAAACAAAAAAGACACATATTTGGTATCGCCACATCCGGAACGACCCAACGTATAAAACGTTCCCGCTAGTTAACCCCTTCAGTAAACACTGTAAAAATAAATAAATATAAAAGGCAAAAAACTATGCGTTTTCATCATAGCACCAAACAAAATGTGAAATCAAAAGCTATCAAGACTACAAATGTAAATAATAATGGCATAGCTGAAAACATCATCTTGTCCCGCAAAAAACAAGCCACCATACAGCATCATCAGCGGAAAAATAAAAAAGTTATAGCTCTCAGAATACAATGATACAAAAATAATTATTTTTTCCATAATATAGTTTTTATTGTGTAAAAGTGCCAAAACATAAAATAGATATAAATGAGGTATTGCTGTAATTGTACTGATCTGAAGAATAAAGCTGCCTTATCAATTTTACCACAGAACGGCATAAAATAACAACTCCTGAATTGCTGGTTTTTGTTCATTCTGACTCCTAAAAATCGGACTAGAAAACAATAAAAAAATGTCATGTGCCCGAAAACAGTAGCAATAAAAACGTCAACTCGTCCCGCAAAAAAACAAGTCCTCTAATTTCTCTGTTGGCAGAAATATGGAAAAATTATAGCTTTCGAAATATGGTCATGCAAAAATGAATTTTTGCAAAAAAAAGCGTCTTTTAATGTGTGACAGCTGCTAAACATTTAAATAACAATATAAATCTGGAATCGCTGTAATCGCACCCAAAGAAGAAAGTCGTCTAATCAAGTATACTACACGAGAAATGGTGTAAAAAATACATAAAACCAATGCTTGACCTGATGTTGATTTATTCATTCTGCCTCCCAAAGATTGCAGTAAGGCTCGGCTCACATTTATCCTGCACTCTACGCTGAGCGCTTACACCGGGATTTACGTGTAAATGTCTGAAATACGTGATTCAGATGCAACCCATGATGGAAATTTCCCTATAATGAGACAGATGGAGGCACTTTGGATGTTGTCTGGACTATGATCCGGCGGTGTCTTTCTTTTTAGGTGTACATAAAAGTGCCGAAGGCCACAGTTTTATGCACCTCTAAAAAGAAGTACACCACTGAACAGAGGCCAAACAGAGTCCAGGGTAACTCTGCTGCCTCATTATAGTCAGTGGCTCCCTCGGAGGTTTCATCTGAATCACTTCATTCGGAGACTTAGATGGAAACCCCGATATAAGTGTTAAGAGTAGAGTGCCAGATAAATGTGATCACAAACGTTATGTAAAATGTTCCCAACAAAAACGTAAACTCAATGCGCAAAAAAAGCAAGTCCATGCTGAGGTCCATCATCTGTTAACAGAAATATAGGGGCGTCCACGTTACTGGAAGCACAAGGGCTCTGTAAAAGTGCTATGACTCCTCACCCCCAAAAGAAATTCAGCACATTCTACACTTACAAATCCAAATGCCATCTCCCTTCTGAGCCCCACAGTGTGTATAAATCACATTAAGCGTCCACATATTTGGCATTTCTGTAGCGATGAGAGCCTGCTTAATTTACGGGTGCATCTCTCCAGAAGCATGAGCTGGGCATAACATACTGGGCACTAAAATGTACTGAGCACTACAATAGCAGATTTGAAATTTTCACTCAGCAGCATCCACTGCTTTCAGGAAAACACCCATAGAGTCAAATCATCACTATATCAGTAAATAAATTCCCAAAGGGATATAATTTCCAAAATGGGGTCACTTGAAGGGGGTATTCTGCTCTTCTAGCACTTAGGGGCTCTGTAAATGAAGTCTGTAAACTATTCTAGGAAAATCTGCTCTCCAGGAGGCAAATACGACCCCATCCCTCCCTAGTCTTGCTGTGTGGATAAACAGTACTGTACCGCCACATATGGGGTATTTCCATGTTCACCAGTAATTGTGTGATACAGTTTTGTGCCATTTTACCCATTTCCCAGCGTGAAAATTTAAAATTTGGTGCTAAAACAACAATTTAGCAGTAAAAATGACCGCCCAATGGTATAAATTGCAGTGAGGCACATGTGGTGTCGACATGCTCACTGCACCCCTAGATGAATTCATTGAGAAATGTAGTTTGTAAAATACATCACTTAGGGGGGGTTCTACTGTTCTGACACCTCAGGGTCTGTGCCAATGTGCTATGGCACCCTCAAACCATTCCAGCAAAATCTGAACTCCAATATGGCGATTTGCACTGTGCCTCAAAAGTAGTTTTTGACCACATATGGGGTATCGGCGTACTCAGGAGAAATTTCACAACAAACTGTATGGTGAATTTTCTCCTGTCACCCTTGTGAAAATGCAAAATTTGGTGCTAAAAGAACATTTTTGTTGGAAAAATTAGATTTTTTATTTTCACAGCTCAATGTTATAGACTTCTGTGAAACACCTAGGAATTCAAGGTGCTATCAACACATCTAGATACATTCCTTGAGGGGTCTCGTTTCCAAAATGGGGTCACTTGTGGGGGGTTTCCACCATTTAAGCACATAAAGGCTCTCCAAATATGACATGTCATCCACTCTCAATTCCAGCCATTTTTGCATTCAAAAAGTCAAATGGTTTTCTTTCCCTTCAAAGCCCTGCCATGCATCCAAACAGTAGTTTTCCCCCACATATGGGTTATGGGCGTACTTAGGAGAAATTGCACAACAAATTTTGGGGTCCATTTTCTCCTTGTTACCCTTGTGAAAATGAAAAAAAAATTGGGGCTAAAGTAAAATTTTTATGAAAAAAAATAGAATGTTTATTTTTCCCTTCCACATTGCATTAATTCTTGTGAAGCACCTGAAGGGTTAATTAATTTCTTGAATGTATTCTTCAGGTCCTTGAGGGGTAAAGTCTTAAGAATAGTGAAACTTTTGAGTATGTTCCTTCGTATAGACCCCTAAAGTCTTTTCATCAGTGATGTGGTCCTAAAAAAATGGTTTTGTAAATTTTGTTGGAAAAATGAGAATTCGCAGATCAACTTTTAACCCTTATAACTTCCTAACAAAAAATATATTTCAAAAATTGTTCCAATGTAAAGTAGACATGTGGGAAATGTTATTTATTGACTATTTTGCGTGACATAACCTTCTGATTTAACCACTTCATGGCCTATGACATATAGGCATATCATAGGTCATGTTCTCGCACTTTATGCGGGCTTCGGCACTGACCCTGCATGTTTTCCGGCACAGCCTAGCTGACATGTACCCTTAACAGCAGCAGGTGGAATCGCGATCCACCCGCAACTGTTAACATGTTAAATGCCACTGTCAATCTCTAACAGCGGCATTTGACATGCTCGCGTCGGAAGCGTTTCACAAACCTCGCCCATCAGCACCCGTGTCACATGACCGCGGGTCCCTAATGGGTTGGAATGACAACCAGGGGGCTAAAGGATACCCCTGTGGTTTTAATTTCCAGATTGTTATGAGCGCTAGATGGGCTTCTATGTGAGACCATTGAAGTGAAAAGTAAAAAAAAATGTTTTTTAAAATATTTAAAAAATTTAAAAAATATAAACGTTCAAATTTGCCCCCCAATTACCCCATTCAAAATAAAACAATAAAAAAATTTAAAAATACACATATTTGGTATTGTTCAGAATCACTCGAAAATCAATCAAAATTTAAAAATACAGTATTCTAATTTACTGAGCTAATGACTTTTGGGTTTTCATTGGCTGTAAGCCATAATCATCAACATTAACAGAAATAAACACTTGAAACAGATCACTCTGTAATGACTCTTTATAATATGAGTTTCACTTTTTGTATTGAAGAACTGAAATAAATTAACTTTTTGATGATATTCTAATTTTGTGAGATGCACCTGTATCAATCAACTCAGCTCCCCCTGCTCTATAACATGGTGTCCTCAGATTAGACAGTTTTTTTTCATAGTGACAGACTCCCTTTAACCCATTCACGACCTTAGATGTATCCATACATCTAGGTTGGGACGGACTTCCCAACCTTGGACGTATTGATACAACCTGGCAATTTTGCAAGAGGCAGGGAAACAGAGTGGGCTCCCTCTCTCCTCCAATCGGCGCTCCTGCAACATCATCCAGAGGGGATGATCGTTGCCAGGGTGACCCAACGTTGTCATAACGACATCCGGGTCACCAGGGTAAGCAAGCTTGTTAGGTCAAGCGCAATGCATGGTCTAACAAGCTTGTGTCAGTGCAGCACTGACAGTATATAAAGTGATCAGATTGCAAAAAATGAGTTGAAAACTCTGCTGTGCATAATAATTTGGAACATGCATTTTGAGTGCAGTTTGAGTGTTTTATTTTTTTAAAAATATACTGTTATCATAGGCAGTTTGTACAAAAACCTTTCAATTGTACTCTAATAGTTATTTGACTGGAAAATTACAATGACTGCAATTCATATAGGTAATTTGGGAAAATCTGAGAAAATATTATTTGCATAATAATTTGGAACACAGTGTAATTCATTTGATCTTTAAACAGCGTAACAAGAAAAAAAATCAAAGAATTAAGTTATTTGGTCGCAGCAACATTGCAAGAAAATGCAATAACAGGTAATCAAAACATCGTATCTAAAATGGTATCAATAAAAATATCAGCTCAGCGCACAAAAAATAAACCCTCACCCAACCCCAGATCCAGAAAAATGGAGACACTGCGGGTCTCAGAAAAAGGAGCAATTTTAATTTGTAGCAAATTTTGAATTTTTTTTCACTATTTAAATAAAATAGAACCTATACATGTTTGGTATTTGAGAACTCGTAATGACCTGCTGAATATTAATGGCAGGTCAATTTTATCATTTAGTGAAAATGGTACAAAAAAACAATTGTGGAGTTAAACATTTTTTGCAATTTCATTGCGCTTTGAAATTATTTCCTGTTTTCCATTACACAAAATGGTAAAACCAATGTATAATTCAAAAGTACAACTCATTCCACAAAAAACAAGGCCTCACACGGCCATAATGACAACGAAATAAAAAAAGTTATGGCTCTGGGAAGACAGGTAGCTAATGGCGTAAATGCAAAAAAAGAAAGCCCCCAAAGTCGTGAAGGGGATAAAGGCATAAAAATTGAAAGTTTGAAAATTGCAAAATTTTCACCAAATTTCTGTTTTTTTCACAAATAAACGCAAGTCATATCGAACAAATTTTACCACTATCATGATGTACAATACATCTCTAAAAAACAGTCTCAGAATCAGTGGAATCTGTTGAAGCGTTCCAGAATTATTACCACATAAAGTGACAATGGTCAGAATTGTTAAATTCGGCCTGGTCATGAAGGTGAGAACAGGCTCGGGGGTGAAGGGGTTAAGATCTAAATTTAAAAGATTTTTCCGTTTTATCAGATGTGTTGGGGACATGATTTTGTTGAACTTGCTAATATATAAGTATTACAGATTCTTCTCCTGCTTTCCCTACAAACTGCACAGAGTGGCTGCTGGTGGAGGAGCCTGTGACTAGACCTGTCCATCAGTCTCCTCCCTTTAAAAAACTGGCAAATGGTATAGATGTTTTCCTATTGGAGGGGGCTGGTCACATGTTGCTCCCCCAGCAGTCTCTTTGTGGACAGAAATGAGCAGTGTATGAGGAAGTCTGCAATACCAAAAACAGCAGGAGAATCCGTAATATTTATATATTAGTAAATGCCACAAAATCATGTCATCCACACATTTGTTAAAATAAAGTTAATAGCCCCAAATAATCATTATTTTTGGGGGGAGGGAGTTTCTGGAGTAGAAATGATTCTAATTGTCACTTTTTTATTTGCGCTTCTTAAGCTAACTTTGCTTGCTTTCATCTGTTTTCTTCTTATTGTCCAATATTGTGGGCACGGCTTCCCTTATCCAGATATTTTAATCTAATTTATGATTTGTGACTTACCAAATTGTTGCAAATTTTTTACAAAATTTGGCCAAAATCTATCTAAATTTTCTTTTCATTTTAAGTTGAAGACTAACAAGAGATTTTGAAAGGTCCTGCAACTTTTGCTCTCCGAAAGCATAAAAAAGTAAAGAACAACAAATAAAAAAGTATATTTGATTTTCAGCAAAATTTACCAAGCCACAATTTTGAAGAATTTAGCGAGAAATAACACATGGCAAAAAAAAAAAAAGTCACTAAAAAAACAAAAGTGATGAATCGGGGGCAAAGTGGTCCACCCATTTCACAAGGCCAAACTTGCTGAGCAAATTGACATCTTCATTATTCAAGAATGATGAAAATCAGCATCAATAGTTAGGTTCAATGGAATTCGCTATTGAACCCTCTACGTTAAGCACACATTGGTAAGGAACATTGCATCTTGTCTCAATTTGAAATTTTCATAAAAATTAATTTATCGTTTTCTATTGAAGTTTGGGAACGTTGTCACACGGTATTTTTCAGATTTTTATATTGAATCACACTCACAAATTGTTTAATGACTATATACTGAGGAGGTTCATAAAGTCACATATACTTATGTATAACTGAATTATACAAAACATAACCAGTTCAGCAAGATTAAATCAATAAAACAGAGATCTCCTTTGTCTATCCCACCATCTAATGTGTTTTACAAAATTTCCCCAATTTTGTCATGTTGAAATTAATAAATCTAAAACACTTTCATAAATTCTAGAATAGATGAAATATAAGTTGTACAATTTTTGCAGATCATCTTTTTTTGAGTGCAGTTAGTTAGCTCAGGCTGCAGAGCAATGCACAAGTCATATAAAAGAAGGCGCACATGGCTGCACATCGACACAGCTGGAGTATGGAGACTGACAATCTTACAGCAAAAAAATCTCTTTAAAAAATAAATTAGAAACTAAGGTTTTAGCCAAATAAATAGAATCATGTCAGAAAATGATCATCACCTGATCTGAACCTTTGTTAGTGCTGATGAGCTACACATTAATAGTCTCATAGATTGTAAGCTTGCGAGCAGGGCCCTCATTCCTCTTGGTATCTACTTTGATCTGTGTTTATTGTTATGCTGTAATGTCTATTGTCTGTACAAGTCCCCGCTATAATGTAAAGTGCTGCGGAATATGTTGGCGCTATAGAAATAAAATTATTATTATTATTATTACTGAAACCATCATTGCGACTAATGAAACATTTCATTTTAAAAAACTGGCATATTTTTGTGGAAAACATTTTTTTTACATGATTCAATATTTTTTCTTATGCTACTACATACAGTCATGGCCAAAAGTTTTGAGAATGACACAAATATTATATTTTCACATGATCTGCTGCCCTCTGGTTTTTATGTGTGTTTGACAGATGTTTTTATCATAGACAGAAATATAATAATTGCAAACATATGAGTAACAAAAGCTTATATTGACAGTTAGAATGAGTTAATGCAGCAAGTCAATATTTGCAGTGTTGACCCTTCTTCTTCAGGACCTCTGCAATTCTCCCTGGCATGCTCTCAATCAACTTCTGGACCAAATCCTGACTGATAGAAGTCCATTCTTGCACAATCAATGCTTTCATTTTGTCAGAATTTTTAGGTTTTTGTTTGTCCACCCGTCTCTTGATGATTGACCACAAGTTCTCAATGGGATTAAGATCTGGGGAGTTTCCAGGCCATGGACCCAAAATCTCTATGTTTTGTTCCCTGAGCCATTTAGTTATCACCTTTGCTTTATGGCAAGGTGCTCCATCATGCTGGAAAAGGCATTGTTGATCGCCAAACTGCTCTTGGAGGGTTGGGAGAAATTGCTCTTGGAGGACATTCTGGTACCATTCTTTATTCATGGCTGTGTTTTTAGGCAAGACTGTGAGAGAGCCGATTCCCTTGGCTGAGAAGCAACCCCACACATGAATGGTTTCAGGATGCTTAACAGTTGGCATGAGACAAGACTGGTGGTAGCGCTCACCTTGTCTTCTCCGAATGAGGCGTTTTCCTGATGTCCCAAACAATCGAAAAGGGGATTCATCAGAGAAAATAACTTTACCCCAGTACTCAGCAGTCCACTGCCTGTACCTTTTGCAGAATATCAGTCTGTCCATGATGTTTTTTCTGTAGAGAAGTGGCTTCTTTGCTGCCCTCCTTGAGACCAGGCCTTGCTCCAAGAGTCTCCGCCTCACAGTGCGTGCAGATGCACTCACACCTGCCTGCTGCCATTCCTGAGCAAGCTCTGCACTGCTGGTAGCCCGATCCCGCAGCTGAAACACTTTTAAGAGACGGTCCTGGCGCTTGCTGGTCCTTCTTGGGCGCCCTGAAGCCTTTTTGGCAACAATGGAACCTCTCTCCTTGAAGTTCTTGATGATGCGATAGATTGTTGACTGAGGTGCAATCTTTCTAGCTGCGATACTCTTCCCTGTTAGGCCATTTTTGTGCATTGCAATGATGACTGCACATGTTTCTTTAGAGATAACCATGGTTAACAGAAGAGAAACAATGATGCCAAGCACCAGCCTCCTTTTAAAGTGTCCAGTGGTGTCATTCTTACTTAATCATGACAGATTGATCTCCAGCCATGTCCTCATCAACACCCACACCTGTGTTAATGGAGCAATCACTGAAAAGAGGTTAGTTGGTCCTTTTAAGGCAGGGCTGCAATGATGTTGAAATGTGTTTTGGGGGATAAAGTTCATTTTCTAGCCAAATATTGACTTTGCAAGTAATTGCTGTTAAGCTGATCACTCTTTATAACATTCTGGAGTATATGCAAATTGCCATTAGAAAAAGTGAAGCAGTAGACTTTGTAAAAATTAATATTTGTGTCATTCTCAAAACTTTTGGCCATGACTGTACTTAAAGCGAACCTGTCAGCAGGATATTGCTAAGTAAACTACAGGCAATGTCAGGTCGGTGCCATAACACTGAATAAAATGATACAATCGTTGATGAAATCCATTTGGTGGTTGTTGTGTAATCTATATTTTCAGTTTTCAGCTAATGAGATTATCGTGCTTCAGGGTGACCTGTGGGTGAGGCTGTGGGCGGGGATGTTGGCGGGGCTTTATGTGGTGCTCTGTTTACAAATTCATCCTTATGGGCTTTTGACAGGTCACTGATCCTTCAGTGACCTGCCCACTATTTTACATACTGCATATAATAGTGTTGGCTCAGTGTCTCCTATGTGATGTATACAGCAGTTCCAGTGACTTCTATGAGATAGATACACACCAGTCCTAGGGTCTGTAATGTATATACATACAACCCCTGGTAAAAAATTATGGAATCACCGGCCTTGGAGGATGTTCATTCAGTTGTTTTATTTTGTTGAAAAAAACTGATCACAGACATGACACAAAACTGAAGTAATTTCAAATGGCAACTTTCTGGTTTTAAGAAACACTAAAAGAAATCAAGAATAAATATTGTGGTAGTCAGTAATGGTTATTTTTTTTAACCAAGCATAGGGGAAAAATTATTATTATTTTTTTGTTTTTGTTTTCTGGTAGTGTGAACAATGTCTCTACAGGCTTGTTTGCTATGTGCACGGCTCATGTGTTTCTGTTTTAATCAATTGTTTTCTTGTTTCTACAAGACCATGGAGTTTTCCACCCCTCCTTTGTGAGCCATGCACATAAAAGCCGTTCTGTGCTGCGTATCCACATTGGACATTACCTTTCTGAATCCTGCTCATACAGGTATTATACATATGACCAGGTTTTTAAATACATCAGATAGGGATTACATACATTAGTCAGGGACTTCTCTAATACGGTTATACCTTGATGTTTGGTAGAGCGACTTAATATACATTTTTTGCAAAAAACGTATTAACCAAATACCCTGTGTTTTTCCATCCTTTTATTGGCACTTGCTGTTTATTGTATTTTTTTGCAGCAGAGTATTTTTTTGTTTAACTGTGCTCTTTTTTTCTTTTTGTTTCCCTTTAAAGTTAGGCTGCAGTTCTTATACTGACCAGTAGGAGGTGATATAGGGTCTTACTTCCTTTATTCAATAAATTTCTGTAGACAGAGGAAATATTGATTACCAATCCCAAATTATTGCATGGAAACATTTTGATGCACTTTGTGTCAGTGTACAGCCTGTGCCAATAACTTAACGACTACGGTATATTGTTTGGACGTCAGTCTATGAACCCGTGCCATACATAGACGTTTATGTACAAGTGCATGTACGAGTGCATTTGTAGACATCTCTACAAATAGAGATGGCTCTAACAAATAGCGTACTTGAGACAAATAGTAAGTGACTGATATTAACAAATACATTATAAAAGCAGATATATACAGAAAATAATAGATTTTTTGTAAAACTTTTCAAGAGTCAAACAATAATAGAAAAGAAAGTCAGCTCATCTATGTGAATATCCACTGCACGGAGACCAATAGTGCAGCAAAGAGATTGAGAAAACTGGAAAAAATCCAGCTTGGAAATCTTCTATTAAAAAGACATACCGTATATACTCGAGTATAAGCTGACCTGAGTATAAGCCGAGGCCCCTAATTTTGCCATGGAAAACTGGGTAAGCTTATTGACTCGAGTATAAGCCGGGTGTACATTGTCCCCTCATCACTGTCCTGCTCTGTGTGGCTTTTCCCCCCTCCCAGTATGCATGGCTCAGCTCCTTGTCCTCCCCGTCCTC
>VIAB01002888.1:82339-97920 GCA_009801035.1 Oophaga pumilio | reverse complement strand
GGGGAGCACAGAGGAGGACTGGGGGAGCACAGAGGAGGACGGGGAGCACAGATAAGGATGGGGAGCACAGAGAAGGACGGAGGAGCACAGAGGAGGACTGGGGGAGCACAGTGGAGGGCAGGTGGAGCACGGAGCAGGACGGGGGGAGCACGGAGAAGGACAGGGGGAGCACAGAGCAGGATGGAGGAGCACGTGGTACTGCTCATTAAGGCCATGAATACGGATGCCACACCTATGGGAGTGGAGTTGCGACCATATTTCATGACCTTAATGAGCGGTACCATGTGACCGCTCAGCACAGGAGAGCTGCAGGAAGCCGGGACAACGGAGGATTGCAGAGGACATTCAGCGATTGCACAGGAGGGTATGATGTCCCAGCCACCGGCTCCTGCCGCCGCACCCCCTCCCCCGCTGGTTTCTGCACAATGACTCGTGTATAAGCCGAGGGGGCATTTTCAGCACAAAAAAATGTGCTAAAAATCTCGGCTTATACACGAGTATATACGGTAAGTTTATTATTGAAAAAAAGGAAAAAGAGAAGTCACAACTTCACCACCATAAAAACATTAAAATTGTAAGCAAATGCATTTCAGACGGATGACTTTCATCATTACATGTAACTTGTGTGTTTTTCGTATCTTATTTTAATGGACCAATAATGCTCTTTTTTTTACTTAAAATATACAAAAATGGGAAAAAAAAGTGGATTCACTCTGCGCTGCTTGAAGGATAAAATCCAGATAATTGTTTCAAATGAATATGTGGTTTTATTCAACGCATTTCGAAGCACTAAGGCTTCTTCATCAGGATACCACAAATGTATATATCAAGATATAGATATATACATTTGAGGTATCCTAATGAAGAAGCCTTAGCACTTCGAAACGTGTAGAATATAACCACATATTCATTTGAAACAACCATCTGGATTTTATTCTTCAAGCAGCGCAGAGTGAATCCACTTTTTTTTTCCCATCTTTATATCTTTGGTTGATCACGAGTTTGATCGGTGCATCTGCAGCAGCTGACATTTCTATGAGCCTTGTTTTGGGCTATATCTGGTGAGTATAATCCAATTGGATTAATCTTTTAATATCTGACCTTATTGTACTATCTTTCCTTCCAGCTTTTTTTTACTTGGAAGACTTGGAGATTGACTGTGGACAAAGTTACCATCTTTTCACATATGTTCACAAGTCTGCAGCTTTATGTTTCTTAAAACCTTCAAAGAATCTCAAAATAAAAGTTATGGATTTTTTTCTCTAGGTTCAACCAGGGAGACCTTGACATAAATAAACTTGTAGTACAACCTTGTTCCCATCACGTTTAGAGCCGACATTGACGTACTCACCTGGAGGATTTTCAGAAGTATACCTTCGATGGTAGACTATGACATATGTCTCTATAAGATATGAGAATTATTAATATTTTATGTTATACATTTTTAGCAAAGTGTACTAAACTATTCCATAGCTCAAAAAAAAAATTACACTTACTGTACGTGTACCAGCTCAACGAAAACCCGAAGGCCTTTTTTTACACAAAATTTCAAGTAAATTATTATTATTATTATTTATTATTACAGCGCCATTTATTCCATGGCGCTTTCCATGTGAAAAGGGGTATACATAATAAAAACGAGTACAGTAATCTTAAACACTAAAAGTCACTACTGGTACAGGAAAGATAATAATTGTTATTCCTATAGCATCAACATATAATGCAGTACGTTAGAATTCATAGGGGACATGTACAGACAATATCAGACGTTACAGAGTAAGGGCTCATTCCCACTTGCGATGAAATCGGAAGAATGCAATCCGATTAAAAATCAGATTGCATTCAGACCAATGTTATTCTATCATGGTGCGCTCGTCTGCATTTTTTTTTACAGCTCAGATCGTATCACGATCGGACTGGAAAAAAGTCGCCGCATGTTGCGATTCTAATCGGAAATTGGATCACATCCCGCAATTGAAATTAATGGGTGCGAGAAAAAATCGCGCAGCCCTCAGACCATGCGAGTGCTGTCCGATTTTTACACACCAATCTCCTTGGAAAAACTTATATACATATATATAGTTGTGCTCAAACGTTTACATACCCCAGCAGAATTTTTGCTTTCTTGGCCTTTTTTCAGAGAATATGAATGATAACACCAAAACTTTTTCTCCACTCATGGTTAGTGGTTGGGTGAAGCCATTTATTGTCAAATTACTGTGTTTTCTCTTTATAAATCATAATGACAACCCAAAACATCCAAATGACCCTGATCAAAAGTTCACATACCCTGGTGATTTTGGACTGATAACATGCACAGAAGTTGACACAAATGGGTTTGAATGGCTACTAAAGGTAACATCCTAACCTGTGACCTGTTTGCTTGTAATCAGTGTGTGTGCATAAAAGCTGAGTGAGTTTCTGGGATCCAGACAGACTCTTGCATCTTTCATCCAGTTACTGACGTTTCTGGATTGTGAGTCATGGGGAAAGCAAAAGAATTGTCCACGGATCTACGGGAAAAGGTAGTTGAACTGTATAAAACTGGAAAGAGATACAAAAAAATACAAGGAATTGATAATGCCAGTCATCAGCGTTCAAACTATGATTAACAAATGGAAAATCAGGGGCTCTATAAAAACAAAACCACGGTCAGGTAGACCAACAAAAATTTTGTCAACAACTGCCAGGAAAATTGTTCAGAATGCAAAGAAAAACCCACAAATAACATCAGCTGAAATACTGGACTCTCTGGAAACTAGCGGTGTGGCTGTTTCAAGATGCACAATAAGGAGGCACTTGAAGAAAAATGGGCTGCATGGTCGAGTCACCAGAAGAAAGCCATTACTGAGCAAATGCCACAAAGTATCTTGCCTACAATACACAAAACAGCACAGAGAAAAGCCTCAAAAATAATGGAACAAGGTAATTTGGAGTGATGAGACCAAAATTGAACTTTTTGGCCACAACCATAAACGTTACATTTGGAGATAGGTCAACAAGGCCTATGATGAAACAAACACCATTCCTACTGTAAAGCATGGAGGTGGATCGCTGTTGTTTTGGGGATGTGTTATATACAAAGGCACAGGAAACTTGGTCAAAGTTGAAGGAAAGATGAATGCAGCATGTTATCATCAAATACTGGAGGCAAATTTGCAATCATCAGCCCAGAAGCTGCGCGGTGCTGTGTTTTCTGGATGACAGACTGTATGATCACATCATACAACCATGCAGCCTGCCATCTAGATGTAGGAGAGCTAGACCCATCGTGGGACAAATGGATTATCATCTTCTCTGCGGAAAGCTGAGGAATAATGTTTTTTTATTTTAACTCTTTTCCAGGGGACAATGGCATCTCTAGACTATGCGTTGTGGTGACTATGGTTTAAGTAAGATTTATTAAAGGAGTCTGTCATTTTTTCAAATAGAGGACTTTATTCTGGATGTGACTGTTTTTAAATAATATGACTATGAACTTAGTAATGGGAGTGTCTTATAGATGCCTCTCCATTACTAACCTCAGGGCTTTATATGACCTGACAATACAAAGGTGATATCAACCTTCCAAACAATCACCCCACTAGCCACCGCTACAGGGCAAGTGGGAAGAGTGAGGCTAAATGCCAGAATTTGCGCATCTTATAGATGTACCTTTTCTGGGGTGGCTGAGAGCTGAGGTTTTTAGCCTGGGTGGGCCAGTATCCATGGCCCCTTCCTAGGCTATTAATATCAGCCTGCAGCTATCTGCCTAGCCTTTGCTGGTTATTAATTATAGGGGAACTCTACATAATTTTTTGGGGGGTCCCCAATTTTAATAGCCAGTAAAAGTTAAGGATACAAATGTGAGCTGATATTATTAACCTAGGAAGCTGCATGGGTATTACCCCCTTCCCAGGCTATAAACATCTGCCCCCAGCCATTGACTTTCCCTCTGCTGGTTAAGAAAATTATGTGGTAGCCCACGCCATTTTTTCAGAAAAATTATCTTCTAATAATTAAATACATGTACAGAAAGCTGCACACGCACTGTACTAATTGTATATGTCACTGACATCTAGATATCTTTCTATTCTATGTGTCTATACTGTGTGTAATCCATCTATTATTCCCTGACGGCACCTGCTGTGATTTTACTGTACACGGCTGCTGAATTGCCGGCTTTGCATATCTATCTATCTTTCTATGTATTCTCTTTCTCTCTCTATATATATATATATGTATATATGTGTGTGTGTTTTTAAGAACATTTCCTTTGAAATCTATGTGTAAATGACAGAGAATTTCTGTATGTAACAGCTCATGTCAAAATCGCATTCCAATCGGATAGCAATCACACTGCATTTGGATGTAAATTGGATTCTAGGAGTGAGAAATCGGATTGTACTCCCATGAAAAACGACACTTGCATTACACTCGTCCGACTTTGCAGGAACAAAATCGGACCGATTTTATAATCACTAGTGTGACTCCAGCCTAACACATATAGTCATGGCCCAAAGTGTTGGCACCCATAAAATTGTCCCAAAAAATGAAGTATTTCTCCCAGAAAATGGTTGCAATTACACGTCTTTTGTTATACACATGTTTATTGCAACAACACAAAAAAAACAAAGAAAAAAAGGCAAATTGGACATCATTTCACACAAAAACACCAAAAATGGGCCAGATAAAATTGATCCGAGTGTCAAAATAGTGTGATCTGATTCTCTTGGATGAGAGAACCGTAGCACACTGTGAGGAGCAAATGGAGAAGAAAATTTCTCCATCTTTTCCTTTCTTTGAGTCCGAGGAAATCGGACTGCACTCTGATGTCATCAATGTTTTCCACACTCCTATAAACTTGAATGGGTGAGTGGCCTCTGATATCAAAGTGAAATCGCAGTTGCTGTGATTCATTTTCACTGACAGATTCCCCATTGAATAACATTGGTCCGAGTGCTATCTGATAAAAAATCAGATAGCACTTTTCCAATGTATACGCTCATGTGAGTGAACCCTCAGTAGTACATGTATTTTTGTATGCTCGTCGTGGAAATCTATAGGGGAAAAAACACCAAAAATGCAAAAGTCTGCAACGTATTTAAATGCACAGCGGGTCAGTGGGTGTGAGTTTTTGTGAAATCACAAGCACTTTGCTTGACCTGTTAAATACAGAAAATATAGAATATTCCCTGCACAAAGAAAGGCAGTGGAAAAAATGCAGAGTTTATGCTACATGCTAATTTTTCCGTACATATTTCCGTACAGATCTGAAATACTGAATTGAATTGCTTTTCAATTGGAAAGATGTGAACTATGCCTAATGTATACTGGATTAGTAGAAATGAGTTGCTGATGCTGCATTGGAGTCCATAATTGGTGTAGAAAAGGATTTTTTTTTCTAAGGGTATGTTCACAAAGGGCATTTTTGCATTTTCCTCTACATGAAAAACGCTAGTGTTGGCAGGAAAAACGCTACGTTACCCACGTTTTTCACGCTTCTTTGATGTGTTTTTAGTTATATTTTACTGGAATTTTTAGTCGCATTTTTCAAGCAGTCATTTCAACGGGTGAAAAAACCTAAAAAAAAAAAAATGCAAAAACAATTGACGTGTTGCGTTTTGATGAAAATGCAGCATGGCTCCTAATACGCTAGGAAACAAAAATGCATGACATTTCAGAAATCTCATTGATATTTCTGGCACTGTATAAAATATGTCATGTAAAATGCCAGCAAAAAAATGCTACAGTTATGCCACGTGTGAACACTGAGGGTTTTTTTTGTGGATTTTGAAGCAGACCTGCTTCAAAATCCACATAAAAAACTGTGCTAATATCAAAGAAAATTGGTTTGTGCTTGATGGGGGTTTTCCGCCTTCCTTTGGATCAACATTACAGAAGATGAAGCTAATCTGGAGGGAAGAATGTCCTTTTTTTTTCAGCCGTACAAACGATGTTTCTATAATTTGAAATCAAAGTGGTAAGCGTAGAAAGCACGGACATATATAACGGTGCGTTCAATGTTTTACTGCGGTCTAAAATGTTTTTTTGTCTAGAAAAGTTAATTCTTTTCATTAGCATCAAGTATCTGAAAGAGCAGGTCTTCATCGTCCTTGTAAATTACTATCACACACTCATAAATCATGATCCATTGATGCCGGGTGAGGACAATCAAGAATGTAAAAAAAATTGGTGGCCAAACAAGACAAACTGCTCAGAGACAGAAGGTGAAGAAGGTCCTGTTAGGATAATTGCAGGTAGTTATCTATGACCATTTGACCCCTGCAAACCCCATCTAGTCCTCTAATAGGGGATTAGTATGTTGGGCTTAGTAACTGAAGCAAACAGTAAATAGGACATGAGAGCTTTGGTGATGGGGGGTTTCCTGTCTGATGGAGAAATTCCATTTATTTTATCATTGTCCTCCCATACCTCTGCTGTAATAGTGGTGCAGCAGCTGTGTCTCTGTTTGTTTGTGAATGGTGTATTTCCTGCTCAAATATAGTCCATATATTAGGGAACAATAGGACGGCCAACGTGAGTATAGCTGTCAACAAGGGATTCCACATCTCATTGATTATTAGTTTAAATGCAAAAATATTTACCATGCAAACTGGTGTAAAACTGACCACAGATGTTAGCCTAAGATCCCACTACCATGTATTCTCTCATCGGAGAGATTCAGGTTGATTATACTAATCATGATCAAAGTGTGAGCATAGTGTGATCCAAATTTCTCAGATGAGAAGATGGAAAAATAAATATCTCCATCTTCTCCATTGTGTGAGTCCGCAAAAATCGGACTGCGCTCAGATGTCATCCGTGCACCCTCCAATGGTATATAGACCCAATGACTTGCACGGACAAGTGTGATCCAATAATCAAATCCAACTCAAGCATTTTTTCTTCGGACCATCCCAATCCGATGAAAATATTGAATATATGCACGGCCCCATAGAATAACAGTGGTTCGAGTGCAACCTGATGTTTTGTTGGATCGCACTCGGACTGAAAATATGGTCTTGTGACCGAGCCCTTTGGAAGCTGTCCTATGCCCCAGAACACAATTTAACACCTATTGGCCAATTTTACATGAGCATGTTACGGGTGAAAATCCTGGAACAAAAGTTTGTATGATAACTGAATATTGGGTCATTATAGCCTAGAGATCATGCTTGTGAAACCAGATCTAGGGCTTTACAAGGAAGAGGATGCAGCTCTGTGATCCGGAGCCATAGTCATTCTGTGTGACACCATAAAATGCTTTGGAGCGCACCATATCAAGGAGACATTGATGCGCTTGTGTGCATGGTTTTTGCAGGGATTGCTGCAAGACAGCAATATCAATTATGTCTGAGAAACAACAGACTCAGACAAAAAAGGAATCTTTAAAGAGAATCTGTCTCATCCTAATATTCTGTATTTAATCTGAGAGCAGCATAATGTAGGCGAAGAGAACATGATTCCAGTGATGTGTCACTTGCTCAGCAGCTTGCTGTAGTTTTATTATTAAAATTATTATTATTTATTATTATAGCGCCATTTATTCCATGGTGCTTTACATGTGAGGTGGGGTATACATAATAAATACAAGTACAGTAATCTTAAACAATACAAGTTACGACTGGTACAGTAGGAGAGAGGACCCTGCACGCGAGGGCTCACAATCTTCAAGGGATGGGTGAGGATACAGTAGGTGAGGGTAGAGCTGGTCGTGCAGCGGTTTGGTGGATCGGTGGTTACTGCAGGTTGTAGGTTGTCGGAAGAGGTGGGTCTTCAGGTTCTTTTTGAAGGTTTCCATAGTAGGCGAGAGTCTGATATGTTGTGGTAGAGAGTTCCAGAGTAGGGGGGATGCGCGGGAGAAATCTTGTATGTGATTGTGGGAAGAGGAGATAAGAGGGGAGGAGAGACGGAGATCTTGTGAGGATCGGAGGTTGCGTGCAGGTAAGTACCGAGAGACGAGGTCACAGATGTATGGAGGACACAGGTTGTGGATGGCTTTGTATGTCATGGTTAGGGTTTTGAACTGGAGTCTTTGTGTAATGGGGAGCCAGTGCTGGGATTGACAGAGGGGAGAGGCCGGGGAATCTGTTTTGTCCATATTAAGTTTTAGGAATCTAGCGGAGAAAAAGGATGAAATAGCGGACAGACATTGAGGGATTCTGTTTAGTAGGGAGGTGATATCTGGTCCAGAAATGTAGATCTGTGTGTCATCAGCATAGAGGTGGTATTCAAAGCCGTGAGATTCTATGAGTTGTCCGAGGCTGAAGGTGTAAATGGAGAAGAGCAGGGGCCCTAGGACTGAACCTTGCAGGTCTCTGACGGATAGGGGGCGTGGTGAGGAGGTGTTGTGCGAGTGGGAGACGCTGAATGTTTGGTCTGTTAGGTATGATGCGATTCAAAATAAGGCCAAGTTTGTAATACCAAGAGATGAGAGGGTCTGTAGTAATAGGGAATGGTCCACTGTGTCAAAGGCAGAGGACAGGTCCAGGAGGAGGAGGACAGAGTAGTGTTGCTTGGACTTGGCAGTTAATAGGTCATAGGTGACCTTACTTAGGGCAGTTTCAGTGGAGTGGTGTGGCCGGAAGCCAGATTGTAAGTGGTCGAGGAGGGAGCAAGAAGAGAGGTGGGAGGACAGTTCAAGATGGACGTGTTGTTCCAGTAGTTTTGAGGCATAGGGGAGAAGTGATATAGGGCGATAGCTAGATACAGAGGATGGGTCCAGATAGGGCTTTTTGAGGATAGGTGTGATTGAGGTATGTTTAAAGCTTGAGGGGAAAACACCAGTTGTTAGTGATAGGGTGAAGAGATGGGTTAGGGTTGGGATGAAGACTGTGGTGAGGTTTGGGATGAAGTGAGATGGGATTGGGTCAAGTGCAGAAATACATGCAGCCGCACACTCCGGTCCCGAGTGCCGGCGGCAGTGCCGGGTATTGATGCCAGAGACTCGGGCAAGTTTCTCGCATTGCACTCGCAAGTGTGACCCCGGCCTTAGATTTGGCAAGCAATTGGGCATGCAGGGATGGGTATATGAATGAAGGATCAGACTACACAGGGTTCATTGGTGCAGGTGAATGCAAGCTATTGTTCACTGTTATCAGCTATTGAGGCTTATGAGAGGCTGCGCCTGCAGTATCCTTGGACTTACTGATAGGAAATCTACAAACACATCTGTCCCCAAGATTCTCAAATTATTTTACAATCTTTTAACCTCTTTAAATATCTCTGCACTTATGTGAAATATACTCGGCTCATCCTAATATTCTGCACTGATCGCCTATTACTATACAGGGATGCCGGGATGACAGTGCGCTCTAATTTGCTGTCATATGTAAACATTGTTTTGCTTTCTTTGCTCAATTACAGGCTATCATTAGCTGGAATGCAAATGAATCTGATAACAGACTGTGAACCTTCAATTAGTTAGATGACCCAAAGTGTATTGCGCTGACGATTGCTTCAATTCCCAAGGCGATTAATGTTTTTATTTCCATCTAGAAACTCAGGTATCCACAACAAGAGAGTTGGAGTATTTTGTTAAAGGGAATGTGTCTTTAGTAAATTACCTACTGTTTAAATCAAGTTTGATTGCTATATTTAGGTTTTAAAAATTTGGGTAATGTATTTTTTTTTTATTTTTCATTTCATGATCTGCCATGAAAAAAATTAGAATTCTTGCAGTTTCCACACTGGCCACTAGGGCTATTCTACACACATGCTTTCTGTTCATTCAGGAAATGTACATGTACATTAGCAGCAATAAACTGACTCAGATCATATCTTTTGTACTGACTCATCTAATGGACCTGTGCAAAGGTCATTTTGAAGGTAGGGGGCCATGTCAGCTGTGACATCGCCTATTGTGAATGATGGCTTCTGTTTATCAGCTGTGTACAGAGGTGTTACCTTTCACCTTTCATTGTGTCCTTGTCTGTGATGATAATGAAACTTCTGAAAAGTCTTCTTTAAAGAAAAGAAAGAGCTGGGATCCTGAGTTCCAAACCCTTAAGGACAACATCTGCAAGGAGTTTGTATGCTCGCCCATGTTTGTGTGAGTCTTCTCTCGGTTCTCTGGTTTCCTCCCACACTTCAAAGACATCCCAATAGGGAATGTAGATTGTGAGCCCCAATGGGGAAAGTGATAATAATGTCTGTAAAGCGCTGCGGAGTATAATGATGCTATATAAGCATAAAAAATAATATAGTAGCCCCAGGATCTAATGTGAAAAATGGAAAGATTTCACTTTTTAACAGATCATAGCATAAATAATTTTAAAAAATATTGAAAATGTAAAAAATATACATAAAAAAAAAATTTCAAGGTAATCCATCAGCAGGTTTTGCTATGAAATCCGAAAGCAGCATGATGTGGGGGCCGATAGGTTGATTCCTGTGATGTATCACTTAGTAGGTTGTGTTTTGCTATTTCATTGAAATCAGTGTTTTTTCAGCAGGGGATTATCACTACAGTACTAGGTGTCTCATGCCTCCTAGTCAACTGCTCTTTATATTCCCACCCCCACCATTGATTACAGCTTTCTCTCAATATACAGTGTACACAGAAAGCTGCCAATCAGTGGTATGGTTCACCCATTAAATAGATACTATTAGAGTGGATAAGTATTACAAATTAGTTCACAGAAGTTACACTGCATAAAACGTTACTTTTATTGATTCAATTAAAATATTTATAAAGAGAAAATTAGGCCCAAAGTCAAGATCCTCAAATTGTTAAAAAATGTTATGTAGCAGTGGGAGGTACCTATAATACACAAATGGGGCATGCTTTCAAAGAGAAATATCAACCCTATTAATCTCTGCTCTGAGCCCCACCTAACCGCGTAGGTTGGCACCCTACAAGGACGACGTAGGCTAGCCCTATTGAGCCCTAATACGCCCTGTAGCTAGTATTATTTGATAAAAAATGGTTATTATATGGATCACATACAATGGTCGCCTATCACTATAAGTAAAAAATATTCAAACTACTACAGTGACCAATCCACTGTCTGCCCAGACCTATAACATAAGGGAAATGATTGCAGCATAGTGGGAGAGCAAAAAAATCCACACATAATTGTTAAAGGTTGCTTACACTCAGTAAGTCCTGTTGAAAAAGAAAATTGCAACAAATATTCATGGAAATGTCCCCTCACAAAATGGCATAATGTGCTAATATTCAAAGTATACCCAAACTCACAGAATAGAATGATATGCTAAATTCCCAAATAGTGTTCTCAAAATTCATTCCCAAATAGTATGCTCAAACTCAACGAGTCTTTATTTATTGGACAGAGGATTGGTCACTGTAGTGGTTTGAATATTTTTACTTATGGTGATAGATTACCGTTGTATGTGGTTCATATAATAGCCATTTGTATCAAATGATACTATATACAGGGCGTATTAGGGCTCAAAAGGGGTAGCCTACGTTGACTGGCGGCGCCATTTGTGCTGGTAAGGTGCCATCCTACGTGGTTAGGTAGCGCTCAGAGCAGAGGGGAATGGGGTTGATATCTCTTTTTTGAACCCATGCTCCCCTGACTCGATACGACCCCATTTGTGTATTATTGGTACCTTCCTCTACTACCTACCCTTTTTGTAACAATTTGAGGATCTTGTCCTTTGGGTGGGCCTAATTTTCTCTTTATAAATAGTTCAAGTGAATCAATAAAACCAATAAAAATAACCATTTATATTACATAGTGTAATTTTTGAAAACCAATCAGTGGTGTAGGCGGGGTTATACAGGGCTCAGCTGCATAATTTGCAGCAGAAAAAATGTGAATGTACCAAAATGACAGCAAGCAATGCAGTAAGTGATACATCGCTGGAATCAGGATGTCAGCCTTTACATCATACTGCTCTCAGGTTACATAGCAAACATCTGACCACAGATTCCCTTTAAATAGTAAGTCATTTTCTGATTGCACATTCCCCTTAGAAGATGAGGTATTTCTATTGTGGCAGTGTAAGAGGTTTACGGAGGCCAGTTTATGCCCTGCTCGCCATGTGTTCCTATGTCCCTGCAAAGCTGATATACTTCATATCTCTCATAATGTTGTTATACTGTGTAATGCATTGTACATATGTTTTTATGTTGTACAGATATAGGGAAAGTGTAGGACTTAGACCAGTAGGGGGAGCACAGTAGAATAGGATAGGAATTAGTTAGGATGGGCTAAAGGGTATGCCACACTAAACAACATCGCTAACGGGATCGCTAAAAAACGTCACTATTTAGCGATCCCGTTAGCGATGTTGCTGTGTGCGGCATCTGCCAGCGACGAGCTTCCTGCTGTGATCTCGCTCGTCGCTGGAATCGTTCCGGACCCTATTTTATCGTCGGCGCTCCCGCTGGGTAAGTATATATCGCTAGTGTGGCACCTTTTCTTAGCGATTTAGCGGTACTTTTGTACCGCTAAAGTCGTTAAGAAGATCGCTAACGGCGATAGCGTCGTTAACTATATCGCTAAATGTGGCCCACACTAGCGATATTAAAACGATCCCGCTAGCGATCTCATTAGTATGCGACGCTAACGAGATCGTTAGCGGGATCGAGTAGTGTGGCAGTACCTTAAGAGAGAGTAGTTGGGGGAGCTTCCTGGAGTTAGTGAGTAGAGTGTGAACTGGGAGCAGAGACAGAGCAGAGGAGTCTGGGAACATTTAAGTAAAGGAGCCCAGTGGTCCAAGGCATCAGAGCTGACAGTCACATTTAGTGGAGGAATATCTAGGCAGTATAACAATGGTAGCAGCTAACTTCGTGGGAACCACCCTTAATTTCCGAGGCCTACGGCCTGGTAAGGAATGGAAGAGCCATCCTTCAACTTCACCATTGGAGAGGGAAGTGGATAGGGAACTCCTGAAGTGGGTTAGTTTGTCCTCTCAGGAAGCTGCAGACCCAGGGGATATTCATGGAGGAGAAAGGGACAGTACAGGGAACGGAATGATGATATTCTGCGAAGAATCTTGTGCTGTTTCTGAGACTAAACTGGACGAGCTGAGTAAAAATGTTCTGTTGAAAATTAATCTGGACTCAGACTATTATTGTATGCTGCTAAAAGGAAAGAATGCCCGGCCTTGTGAAGCAGACCTCAACTCACACGTGAGTGGACTGCAATATGTTGATGTTACGGAGGGTCAGGGTGTGCCAGAACTGCCACTGTTAGTCACAACTACTACAACCCTGGCCTCCGTTTCAGCAGATTGGGCAAAAATTATATCCATAAAAACTGTAAACCCAACTTATAGGTCAGAGAGATAAACTCCATGTAGAGTAAAAAAAAATTGGAAGCACATGTCAAAAGTATAGAACCGCCAATTAAATACATAATGTAAGGCTTATTCTAAAATCTATAACAATAATCACCTCCTACCTCTGAAGTAAAGCAGAAAAGCAAACCTTTAGTAGGAGACCTGGCAGCGATCTGACTGTCAGTCTCTAACCTGACTCTTGTAATGCATTTCTGAATAATAGACCTTCCAGACAGAACGCACTATGACAAATTACAGTCGGGTGATTGACCATCAGAGCAGAATGAAATATAACTGCCTATCCTAACAAAATAAATGGGAATCGCAAACCATGTGAAAGATAGAAAAGCCTATTTAACTGCTAAATAAATGTGCATTGTATAATGGGATTAATGGATAAACAGCGTTCAGACATGAGTATAATATAGCAGCAATCTGTTAAGTCCCGGAAGATGCTTCAAAGAAGCCCATAAAGACGTAGCGAACAAATGTGTCAGGAGGGTCAAATATGTGCACAGCACATATTGTTAAAGATGTGTGAAGGGTGCCTCATTACGTCGGCCATATACAGGTCATTTAATACCATGATGTTTGACCATATGTACAGTGTAAATGGGTGAGGTATGCTAGAAAACATTCTACCAATTAAATACCTTGCTCCCAATAGCATGAAGTGTCCCTTGACCTATGTAGCTCGTTGCTATAGATCACATTGTAAAGAAAACTTCTTGGTTGTTCCATTAATATATTATAAACAGGGGTGGATTAATGGTAGTCAGGGCACAGGGCTGTTTAGGGTGTTTGGGCCCCACAGCGCCTAATGTATCAGGTGACATATCACATGATGTTTTGGGGAGGTCATGCATACCTCCCAACTTTGTAACAACAGAAAGAGGGACAAATCATGTGGAGCGCCAAATTTTTGCTACGCTCCAGCCACACCCCCAAGCCACGCCCATTTGCCATTTCTTTCTACCTTGGCAGGAGGAGATGTCAGAGGGACGGTGGTAGAGAGGGACATTCAGCAGATACCCGAGACTGCAGTGTGTTGACCTAAATCCGGGACTGTCTGCTGTATCCAGGATGTTTGGGACTAGAGATGAGCGGATCGTTTTATGGGACTCTGCTCCAGTGACCAGGTCAGTGGTACCTGGCGGCTGGATGGGAGGCGGCGAATCTCTTACCTCCCATCATCCCCAATGCAGCTTTTGATTAGCCAAGACTGGTTCGTCATCATTTGTGCATCCTGCTCATCTCTAGTTGGGATCTGTGGATTTATTTTTTGTTCATTCATTCACAGCCGCCAGAACTTTCTCATTTTTATGTCAGCTTCACTATATGACATTTGACGTTTTGGTGCCTGTAAGGCTGTGTTCACACGTTGCATTTTTGTTTTCTGCAGGTGTCCACACCAAAGTACGCAATAACAATCTTCTCCGATATTGTATTTTTGCTGCATTTATTAAGCCTTTTCCTTCTTATTTTCTTATTTGATGCTTTTATAGTGCAACTGTGAAGCTGCTTTTTTTAAGTGTTTTTTTATAGTACAGAAAAGCTTTGATTTTGCACTTTTAAAAGTAACTGCAGTTTTTTACATGTGTTTTTTTAGGCTCCACATATAAGCCTCTAGAGAAAAAAAGCGCCAAAACTGCACAGTTCAGCAGTGGGCACAATTTCATGAAATCACATCCACAGTTCAACACAGCAGAATTTGTGTGCAAAAGAAGCAGCAGAAAAAATGCAGCATTTACTCTACATGTGAACACGGTTTAAATGTCCAAGCAATGTGAATGTGAATTCATGAAAACTCTGCCCTCGGTGCGTCTAAAGACGTTGTTGTATCATGCAGTCTTGGTGGGGTTTTTTTCTCCATAGGCTTCTATGTGGAGCTTGAAAAAAATAAATGTTAAAAAAAAAGTTGTTGCATTACTGATCACAAAACCAAACCTTTTCTATATAATAAAAACACATTAAAAAGCTGCTTCAAATCTGCATCAAACATGCATCAAATAAAGGGGAAAAGAATTAAGAGAAACTAAGTAAAACGCAATAATTAAGGAAGATTCTTATTGTGTCATGTCGTGCGGACACCTGCAGGAAACATGCAGAAAAAAGCAGTAGAAAAAACACGACCTCAGAGTTACATTTTTATTATATTTTTACGGGTTTAATAGAAACAAAAATCAAAGACACCAGTTTTTTACACCATTTACCAATCACCATAAATAATCTGATCGCTGAGTTGTGCAAGTTGTTACGATTACTGGGACACCAAATATGTACATGTTATATACTTATTTGTAATGTTTATTTTATTTTTTTTTTAAAGCGCATTAGGCCGGCGT
>VIAB01002888.1:45680-57602 GCA_009801035.1 Oophaga pumilio | reverse complement strand
GGGAGCCTCTGCTCAGAAACCATCTCCAACACATTCATAACACTCGCTGGACAGTTGGGACGGGATTTAATCTGATTGACGCCAGGTTAGTCCAGTGCTAGGGTGTCAAGCCACATAAACTATGCAGACATATCCATAATGGCCATTGACTCAGCACCCTTAAGCCAGGGGTATTTTACGCAGATCGTTCAAGGGATACATCTGCATGTAGGGGCCATGCACTTGAAATTTATTGATTGTTATATGCTAGAGGGCTTGCCTGCTCCTGTGGTTCTTGTACTACTGTGGCTGAAGTTGCATAATCCCTTAGTGGACTGGCAGACTTGGGAGATGGTAAGGTGGCGTAAGTACTGTCAAGGACATTACTTGGGCACCCAGTTAGCCAGGGTGGATATCTGGTCTCTGCCAGAATACCTGTCTGACTTCGGGGATGTGTTTTCAGTACAGGGGTGTCAAGAACTCTCTCCTCAGCATTCTTATGATTATTTCCTGTTGCAGTGGGTTTTTCCTTTCTTAAGAAAAAAGATGGGAGGCTATGCACCTGCCTAGATTTCCGCAAACATAATCAGATCACTGTCTGGGATCCATATCCTCTCCCATTCATTCCAGACTTCTTCAACCAGATTGTCGTGCAAAAATGGTTTTCTAAACTTGACCTCAGGGGGGTATATAATCTTATTCGAACTAAGGAGGTGGATGAGTGGAGGACTGCCTTTAATACACCTGAGGGACATTATGAAAATCTTATGATGCAATTTGGGTTGACTAATGCCCCAGTCAACTTTCAGCACTTTGTAAATAACATTTTTTGTCACCGGATAGGTAGATTTTTAGTGGTCTATTTTGATAACATATTGATTTATTCTCCTGACCTCGAGTCACATTAGGTACATGTTAGGCAGGTCTTACAGATACTCAGAGACAATAAATTATTTGTCAAACCAGAGAAATGTATGTTCTCGGTTCAGGAGATCCCTTTTCTGGGTTACTACTTACTGTATGTTCCACTGGTTTTCGCATGGATCCGGCTAAAGTCCGGGCGGTACTAGATTGGGAACATCCTAAGGAATTAAAGACTTTACAAAGGTTTTTAGGTTTCACCAACTACTACCGTAAGTTCAACAAAAACTTTTTGGTAGTGGCCAAACCTCTGACAGATATGACCAGGAAAGGGATGGACTTTTCCAAATGGTCCCGTCCGGTCAGCGAGGTATTTGATACTTTAAACAAATGTTTTGCTTCGGCACCGATTCTTATACAGCCTGATGTCACTCAGCCATTCATTGTAGAGGTTGACATGTCTGAAGTGGGGGCTGTATTGTCGAAGGGCGCGAAAAAACTATGACATTGGTAATAGGGAATTCTTGGCAATAAAGTAGGCATTTGAAGAGTGGCAACATTTTTTGGAGGGGGCAGTACATCCAGTCATGGTAATCACCGATTATAAAAATCTTTTATATTTGGAATCTGCTAAGCGTCTGACACCTAGAAACGCAAGATAGTCATTGTTCTTCACCAGATTCAACTTTTTTGTGACATATAGGCTGGAGCAGGGGCGTACATAGAAATCATGGGGCCCCATAGCGGAAGTTCTAATTGGGCTGCCCCTCAAAAAAATAAAAATTAAATAATTACTGGGGTCACAGAAGAGCATATCTCACTACTTTCCAGCCTTTACAAAGTAATTTTCCTCCTGCTGAAGTCCTAGATTCCTTTTTCATTGCCCTAATAAAGTATGATGCCAGCAAAAGTGCCCCCCCAAGCACAGTATGATACCCCCATGGTGAAGTCTTCCACATTAGCCTCTACATGCACAGTATAATGACCCTACTGCACTCCCAAGGCAAAGTATGTTGACCCCAACACAGTATGCTACCCCAACTGTGACCCCCACACAGCCCTCCATGTAGTATAATGGGCCTACATACAATATAATAGCCCCACATTGTATAATGCCCTGCACTAACCCTCCACACAGCATGAAGAACCCCACACAAACCTTCACACTGTATAATTGCTTTCATACGATATAATGGCCCCCCACATAGCCCTCCAAATATTATAACGTCCCCACATATTCTTCCACATAGTATAATGTGCCCCCCATAGTCCTCCATATAGTATAATGTGCCTCCATATAGTATAATGCACGTCCCATAACCCTCCATATAGCATAATGCACTCCCCATGGTCTTCCATAGAATATAATGCACTCCCCATGGTCCTCCATAGAATATAATGCACATCTCATGGTTGATCCTCAATACAATATAATGTACTCGCCATGGTCGTCTATACAAAATAATGCACCCCCATGGGTCCTTCATAAAATATAATTCCCCCGTGGTCCTCCATACAATATAAAGCACTCGCCATGGTCCTCCATACAATATAATGCACCCCCATGGTCCTCCATACAATATAATCCACCCCTATGGTCCTCCATACGATATAATCCACCCCCATGTTCTTCCATACAATATAATGCACCCCCATGGTCCTCCATACCATATAATTCACCCCCTTGGTCATCCATACAATATAATACATGCCCCATGGTCCTCCATACAATATAATGCACTAGCCATGGTCCTCCATACAATATAATGCACTCCCCATGGTCCTCCATACAGTATAATGCACCCCGCATGGTCTTCCATACAATATAATGCACCCTCCATGGTCTTCCATACAATATAATGCACCCTCCATGGTCCTCCATACAATATAATGCACCCTTCTTGGTCATCCATACAATATAATGCACCCCCCATGGTCCTCCATACAATATAATGTACCCCCCATGGTCCTTCATATGGCATTATGGCCACCAGTCACTGATTTAAAAAAATAAATGTAATGCTCACCCCTCCTCGTTCCACCCGATGCTCCGATCTGCTGAGCGTGTGGTGTGAAGCATCGGATATATCAGAACAGTGAGCGCGCTGTAATTGCGTCATCGCACCCGCTGTTCTGACGCGTGAGATGCTGAGGCAGAATGATAGGGGTGGAAGCATCTGCTGACGCTCCATCCTCCGTCATCATTCTCGCGATGGCGGCCGCCTCTTCCAGCCGTCAGAGCGAGCAATGATGATGGAGGAGGGAGTGTCAGTAGACGCTTTCACTCCAATCATTCTGTGCTGACGGGCAGAGGGGGGTCCCTGGTGCAGGCGCTGACATTGGCCACCCATGGCTTATGGGCCCCATAGCAGTGGCAAGGGTTAAGGGTTTTCCTTGATAGCAGTGCAAGGGTTAATCTGACATACATCCCAACAATCCTAGATCCAGTGGGGCAGTCACAAATTTAGTGAGCTGTCTCACTGTCCTGGGAGGTTGGTAAAATGTCCAACTTTAACAGCATCTTTTCCCTTAAATACAGATACAGTTAAAAATAATAATTTAGCAGTAAACTAACAGGTTCTTGCTTCATCATTCCATCAAGGTAGTGCCTGAAGGTCCTGTAAGCACCTTAAGGTCACCTACAGTAACTAGAGAATATCACATGACCTGAAGGTATTGTCTTGGCAGGTTTCCACCTTGGCTGGCAATAGAGACCAGAAACTCAGGAGCCGCAAGCAGGGATGCGACAGGCATGTGTGGCTTCTGTGTAGGCATTAAACTGTGGGGGGACAGTATAGTGTGGGGAGTCTGTGGGTGCATTGTACTGTGTAGGGAACTGTGGGGTATCATACTGCATGGGGAGCTATGGAGGCATCATACTGTGTGGAGTAATGTACTATTAGGGGCATCATACTGTGTGTGGGGAAATGTTCTGTGAGGGGCATTATACTGTGTGTAGGGGGCATTATAATATGTTGGGGGCACTGTGTGGGTCTTAAAGGTGGTACTATCCTGTGTGGGAATGTGAATGAGCTTCTCTGGGAGCGGCAAGTGTGGGTACATATAAAGGACTGGATGAGGTTAGTGAAGTAGTTTAGCATAAAATAAAAATTGCCAGTAGACTACGCGGTATGTGTCCTTCTCTCTTGTCTTTCAAAGTTAGGAGATATGCATTGGTAGCTCTGACTCTATTATTTATATATTTTACTTACTTATGTAACATAATTCATTCCACAGCTCTTTACAGACATTATCATCACTGTCCCCATTGGGGCTCGCAATCTAGATTCCCTACCAGTACGTCTTTGGAGTGAGGGAGGAAACCCACTCAAACACGGGGAGAACGCACAAGCACGTTACAGATGTTGTCCTTGGTGGGATTTGAACCCAGGACCCCAGAGCTGCAATGCTAACCACTGAGCCACCATGCTGCCCTGTCTATTATGTGCATTCTCTGATATATGGAGGTATTTTTGATACCTTTAATTACTGCTTCTTATGCAACTGTTTCAGTTTCTTGTAGTTAGATGTTGGGGACCCATCTCATTTTGCCATGAGGTTCTATAAAATTTCTAACAATACTATTGATCGTCACCTACCCTACTGCCCTGCATGGATCACTTATATATGGATGTGTAAAAATTACACATTAGGGCAGATTTACTACATTTGCTATAAGAAGGACACTTTTACATAAAAATGGCTCTTATCTTCTTTCTCTGTCCGATGTACATGTTGCACAATTCTGTTTCATAATGTTTGATTTTCATCTCCCAGATCAGTTGTTAGTTCTGGAAACTTAAGCTTTTCATATATAGAATCTATCATCCAAATACATGTTTGCCCAAAAATTCTCTTCTCTGCCTCCTTTTTACATATGCCTGCATTAACTAAACAAACAAGTGTGCATGGGTTGTATTTTTTTTGGATTGTTATAGCAGCCCATCAATGACTTTTCAATGTCTTGGCACAGATGGTTGACATTGTGTCATCCACATATTAGGCCATGTTCATAAGTTCAATATTTGGTCAGTATTTTACATCAGTATTTAAGCCCAAACCAGAAGTGGTTGAAAAAAAAACAGAAGTGGTGACGTGTTTCTATTATACTTTTCCTCTGATTGTTCCGCTTCTGGTTTTAGCTTATAAATACTGATGTAAAATACTGACCAAACACCGAACGTATGGACATGGCCTAATATGTGGATGACATAATGTCAACCATCTGTGCCAAGACATTGAAAAGTCATTGCTGGGCTGCTATAACCATCCTATGTATATGGCCAGCTTAGGGCACCCGGACAACTGCTCTTTTCTCTTTATCTGAGGCTAGCTATTTACTTTGATGAGTTAAAGGGAAAAGCTTAAGTTGCCTAATTGTTGCTTGGAGCATATAGTTAAAAAGAGGGGATGTCTCCCATATTAGATTGCCCATGTTCACCCTTTCACCCTGTATCCCTCTACAGGTAGCTGGGATTTCCATATCTCCAATCTCCCTAACAATACAACCTCCTCCCTTGCCCAAAATAAAGACAGTTTATTTTCTCTTGCCTTTGAAGGCCTAATTAGGGGCAGATCAAATGATAGGGATCAAATATTCACCTTCTCACCTCAGACCTCCTACTGTATGGGATTATCTGCTTAGGACCACACTATCACTAGCAGTGCAGGAACAATAAGCTTTGGCAGGGCTCCCTGCAATTACAAACAAGCAGACAAACATTTGGATGGCTCTGATGATTACAGTGTCCTGTGAGTGACATGATGTGAAATTTATATTATGATAATCAGTGTAGAACTGCATAGAAATGGAATATCAACAATATGAATTCATAATGTGTGCCGTGACTGTGAATTACCGCCGCATAACTAAAGTTCACTAATGACAGCGTACGCTAACATATGTCTGCACTAAGTAATGAACGGGATAATATAGAGAACGTGGCAGATAAAATTAGCGTCTTAGGCTGTGTTCACATGTCCAGTAATCATCCTTGAGAACGGATCCTACAGCAATCCGCTGACAAAAAAGTTGTGCAGACACAACTTTTTTGTCCACCTGAAAAAAACTGATTTCAACTGGATCCATTTTTCAACACTGAAGTCTATGGAAAACAGAGCCATTAATTAGCAATCTGTTTTTCTCCCATTTGAAAAAGATCTATTTTTTACTTACTGGAGATGGAGAAAAAGAATATTTAAGATATAATTATGGACGTGTGAACTTTCAAGCAATTATGTATTTGAAACTGATCCAGGAAGCAAAAAATTGATCCTTTTCAAATAGGAGAAAAATGGGTGGCTATTTAAGGGATCCGTGTTCCATAGGATTCAATGCTAAAAAATTGGATCCGGCTGAAATCAGTCTTCTTCAGGTGGACAAAAAAGAAGTGTCTGCACAACAAATTGCAGATGGATCCATTCTAACTGATGATTCCTGGACATGTGAACATAGCCTTAGAATTGACTAGGCAGACACTTAAAAGTCAATATGATCCTGAAAGTTTTATTAAATTTATATAAGTACTTCAGTTCCCCTCTTTCATTTCTGAGAAAGTTGGCTGACAACTTAGAAGCCCTGTACACAGCAGACAGATGTCAGCCGATGGTTCAGATGGTCCTTCAACCGGCAGTTATCTCTCCCAACTCTTCCATACACAGGAGCGCTCAATCTTCTGAATGCTCCTGTGTTCTCTACAAGAGAGCTGCTGCCAGATTCCTCTTGGGGCATCAAATTCGGACATGCCGAATCCCTATTTTACCTGATATCATCTGTTGCAAGAGAGTCGGGTGCCCCTAAAAAGTACATTAGACTGTAGAGCCTGCAAATATTGTCAGATTCTGACGACGTTAGTGCAATGTAATGGTGGCCTTTAGTCAACTCCATGCAGTTTTGGATAGCAACCCAACTGGATCACAGTTGCACTATGAGGTCTGTCGCTGAGTCAGTGATACCAGCAAATCCTCCAGTGTTTCAGAGAAAATATAGTTAGAAGATCCGGCCAGGGACCATAGGCAGAGACGAAACTAGTCTGGTGCCACCCCTAGCTGGCTTTTCCCAGTGCTCATGCAGTTGATTGACAGGTTTCTCACTAAATACACTCATGGGTGGTGCGGGCAGAAGTCCATATGGTGGGGCGGGGAGATGCTGGACAGAGGCTGCACCGGAGGGGTCTCTTTCCTGGCTATGGCACTCGGCCATACGTTCAAACTGTATTTTCTCTTAAACACTGGAACATTTCAGAGAAAAACATAGCTGTCCGCAATCATGCCCATGGCCCATGGAATTGATTGACAGGTTCCCTTTAAGACCCTAGCAATGCCCTAAGACGATGCATTTTGATAATGTAAGATTACCTATACTGGATACAGCTGTAGTAGACTCCAAGGCCTGGCTTCCATTTATTCAGAAAGGTTATGGTCAGCATTCCGGATGGTGGTGTTCAGTGGTAGGATGGCATTCCTTACCTGCAGTGCAGAAAATATACTTTATTGATCTGTCAGCATGTCATGTTCAGGGCTACCACATTTTACAAGCTGGATAATGTTATGGGCCTCCCAACCCATAATCACGGCCTGTTCGGAGCAGTATGGTTTAGTCTCAACATCGTTCTGCTCATAGATCAATAAATAATATTTTCTCCACTGTAACTAAGGAGTGCTGTGGTCTACTGTATATTATTGGTTTCCATTTGTGCAGCTGTCTTTTTTTTCACTATGACTCTGGCGGGACACTAGAGCTACAACTGAAGCCGTAGATTTCTATGGGATTATTTACAGCCATCTGGAACATGATTTGTTGCACTGGAGATGTCCTAAATCCAGTTCCAAAAGAAGTTTCAGCTGTACTCAGATTAGGCACAGAAGAATAATAATAATTTTATTCATATGACGCCAACATATTCTGCAGCACTTTATAATTAAGCGAGACATGTACAGTCAATAAAGACATGACAAAGTAACACAAAGTTCAACAGTTACAGAAGGATTGGGGGTCCTGCTCGCAAGCTTACAATCTATAAGGAAATAGGGGGACACAATAAGTAAAAAGTGCTTGTCATGTATGGTCCATAACTAGATGGACTTAAAGTCTTCCTTCAACCTTAATAACTATTATAACATACTAGATGGTGGCTCGATTCTAACGCATCGGCTTTTCTAGAATATGTATGTAGTTTATTTATGAACATTTAAGAATAATGCAACGAATACACAGGATTTTCCGGGTAAAATATATACATTATCATTAAATGTTATTGCTCATAGAACTTAATACAACTGAACGAAATTATTAAACAGATCATCAAAATATATAAACTATTACAAGAATATCTAACTGTATTTAAATAAATCATCGGACGAAAGAAGTACATCGACACTATATTTGTTAACAATATCAACCCAAAATATTTTTGTACCCCACATTTCTTGTGAATACCTTTTGACTATCTATAAGCAACTTTCTGCAGCCCACATACATCGTGCCATCACGCCACAATAATTATTTTCCCCTCCATTTGTTCATTTTCCCCTCCATTTGCTCTCTAACACAGGTTCTGTGACAGTCCCTGTGACGTTGCTAATTACGCGGTCGGGTATCCAAGGGGCGTGCCCGCACCACTCCCCCAGCAACACCCACATCCAATCTGGAGGCAGCTGAGCAGAGAGGTGGGCGGGACATGCCAAGGAGGAAGCAGACCAATCAGCGACGCCGGATTTCCGTTACAGACAGACAGAATTAGACGATTATATAGTAGATATGATGTTCCAAATGATGCTGCATGTCATTAGCCAATATCTAAGTGCAGGTACAAAGTGCTACAGGGTGCATGGAGGATGTAGAGAAAGATGAATAGAAGGGACCAGATTTTGAGGAAAACTTAAGAAGCGGGAATGGGAGAGAGATTAGTGAAGTAGAATGTTAGGCCTGTCTGAAGACATGTGTTTTTAAAGCACGCTTAAATATGTGGGTGCTAGGTATTAGTCGGATCATCCAGGATAGTGCATTCCAGAAAACTGGAGCTGCACGAGAGAAATCTTGGAGACAGAGATGTGAGGTCCGGATTCTGGAGTATGCTAGTTTTAGATCAGTTGCAGAACGGAGGGAACGGGAAGGGTGATGATAGGCAGAAATGAGGTTAAGAGATGTGTGGTTGTGCAGAACTGGAGAGCTTTGTGGATGAGAGTGATACGTTTCTATTGTTTTCTGTAACGAATGGACAACCAGTGCAATGACTGGCACAGGGTAGAAGCATCGGTGTAGAAGCTGGACAGAAATTTGATCTTGGCTGGACACAACTCATATATGGCAACCCGGTCTGAGCTGTGAAAGTATTACGTTTGTAGAAGTGTTCAGACTGTGAATGGTCCTATCCACAAGCAACATGCAGAGTTCTTCAAAGTGATGTGGATTTGAAAAATAAAGTATATTAGAAAGTCGTATAACTTTTTATTATACAGTTGTAAAGCTGCATTTCCAGAATTACATATATACAGTGCCAACTTTCTAAAGTTGAAAAGGCATTTAAATCATTCCAAATAAAAACGTATCTTACATTAAAAATTAAAATGACAAATAAATTAGATTTTTTTTTCTTCTCATTCAGGAGAAGTGGCCTTGTTACTTTTTGACAAGGATTTTGAAGCACACCCCACTCCAAAATACACATAAAAACACTTAAAAATAGTTATGGAATAATTTCTATTGATTTTATTGGGAAAACACTCATATAGTGCGCGTGGTACTTTTGGGGTTTTTTATGTGTTGTTTTGAGCATTAGCTTTAACATAAATAAATAAAAAATATTTTTCAAAAAGTATTTGAAGCTGTTTTTCATGTGGATTTTGGAGCGGAGTCCCCTTCAAAATACTCATGAAAAACTCTGTATCACACGCCACATTTGTTTCAGGAATTTCTGGAGGCAAACACAAGGATTTCTCCAAGCCTCATTCAGTAAATAGAATAGTAACAAAATTTTCGGCAACAAATCTGCCATAAATGAATTAACCATTAGAATGCCTCATTGCGCAATAGTGTAAATCAGAAATGTTAAACAAGAATTAATCAGTTCTGTACAGGGAACTTCACTCTTATACCACATCTTCTTATACGAAATGTATCAATGATGAAGTTGATTTTCACTTGTGCCAGGAATAACAATATTAGTCCACACTGGTTGTTGTTATTCAGAGTAAAGGACTGGGCTGGACTCTTCCCCCTCCTACTTCATCTATTTAGAGAGACAGTAAGGTGGGCATCTCTAGCTCAATTATTCACCATGCTCCCACCCCTGCTATTAGCACTGGGACAAGTGACATGGGAAGCTGAGCCCGGAACATATTGATTAACCCTGGGCTGTGTCACAGCAGCGGTTTATCCCCTATCTATTCATAGTCCCAAAGGATATTGCCCAGGTTCTGAGGTGCAGAGGGTTAACAGTAAGAAACCAGGAGAATAAATAATTACACTCAAGAGTTAAAAGAATGTTCTAATAAAAACTTCACCCAGAACAAGTACTCTCATACTCTTAAGAATTTTCAATACTAATTTTCCACAAGGAATACAACTGCATGTCCCCGAAATAACAGTAAATTATAAAATGCAACTAAACAGAGTAATATATTTATCTCAAGCGCATGCAGTTCTGGTGACCTCTAGAATATTGACATATATGTGAAGGATATTGTCATATCTTTTACTAAGCCTTTCATTTTAGGTTTATTAATGTGTATTAGTTGCACTTATATATTGGCAAGTTTTACATTCAATGCACATTGCAGCTTTTCATTGTAAGATATGGCATCAGTTACTCCAGCAGTAGGTGGTTACTCTGTCGGTAACCCATCCTGGCATGTCTGGGGTGTCCATGAAGGTCCCAACCCTCTGTGTGATGCACAGTTTCTAGAATGTTACTTATCCGTGGAGAGTCATTTACAAGTACTTGATCTCTCCTATTGCTCAATTCTGCTCATTATTTATTGGCCTTCAAATTGTTCCTAGCCTTTTGACATCCAATTTACAAGTTTGGGCACTGTTTTGTCCTCCCTTTTGTCCTGTAGAAAGAATCCGTGTTGGGGATGCTTTGAAAAGCCAAACATGAGAGTTAGGCAATGAAAGGGGACAGGGCTGGGGGGCTTTTGATTCCTGCGGGAGAGTCAATAGTTACTTTACATAATTGCAGGAGAGTTTCAAAGCCACAATCACATGGATCCCCCTTCTCCTCCAGAAGTCTATTGGGGGCTTTCAGCCCTGTATAAAGAGGGATGAATACTCCCAGCAAAAAGATGGAGCTTTCATGTTTTTGCAAGTTGCAAATTGCTGTGTCCAGATGGGGAAAGGACACAAACCCCCTTTTGTTGTCCCCAAGGAATAAGGGAGGGAGACTCTCACCCCACCTCACTCGGACACTTCCCCAACATTTGGCAATGGTAGGACTGAGCGAGCAAACAGAATAAATAGCCATAAATAAATAGGAGAAGGAGGGGACTTGCAGCCCTAGACCTCCTTACAAGGAGTGGGGACAAAGGCACAGAGTGGTCGGGCTGATCTGTAGGGTTTGGGCTGAGGAAAGTAGGACAGCTTGTAATGAGTTGGGAATGGACTGAATTATCTAATGGAGATCCAACTACCCCTGGGAGCCCCTTATACATAAACATAGGGCATGGACTGCAGACAGAAGCCATCAGCAGGAGTGACAGGCAGCAGTCACCAGTGACAGCAGAAGCCAGGATGACACACATGATAATATGTGATAAGAGCTGCTCTTCCCAGCACCCTCCATTCACCAGGATCCCAGACACTGGATGCAGTCTGTAGAATAGCTGGAGCTAGCACATCATCCTGATAGGGCATCATCTGAGGACTTCCATACACTGCAGGTAGATCTGCTGTATTATCTACACCAGAAGCAGATCAATGACAATATAACTCTATTACAGCAGAGGGACAGCTTATTTAGTAATAAATAAATAAAAAACAGAATAAACTACACAGTGGAAAGTGGGAACAGGCACTATGGGGAAAGAAAGTCTGAGTCTCGAATTTTATATTATTTTATAATAGATTGAGAGATGGATACATAG
>VIAB01002888.1:25739-38032 GCA_009801035.1 Oophaga pumilio | reverse complement strand
CTAACATTATGTATTAGTAAGCCATACCGGCACTATCAATATAAGCTCTCACGTATCCCATGACAGTTATGGTATCTCCTAACATGTACACTTGGAGTAGACACAAGTTTAAATAACATATATATTTGCCAAAATACATAAAAATAGCTGTAGGCTGCACTTTTTTTTTTACTTTTTATCAATATTGATTTTACAAAGAAAAATCTATATGATCAGCCAGTAAAACAACATCTGATGTGAGATTTTAATGTACTATGTGTTTGTCTTTAGACTTCAGCAGGAATAATAGATGCTCTTTTGCATGGGATAGGCCTGGATTTGCTATGTAATGTAGGAAAATACTAAATATGTTCTTTACTTAATATGAAAAATGTCAATTTCCAACATAGAAACAGACAAGTTTGATTCTTCAAGGCAACGCCGGGCAGCTGCAAAGTTCACTTAGATGAAACGGTCAACCTGTTGTACAGTTGCGTTCAGTACAAGATCACTTCAATCTAATGAAAAAAACAAGATATATTTTCATTATTTTTGGTAAATACCATTGTGTTAGATTAGGCAACTATTATTTTGACAAGAGCCCCCCCGGCACTTATATATGGCGTGGGGACAACATTGCCATCTTACACGTAAGTACTCGTATAGATTGTTTTACGTATATGACCTGCACACTCAGTAGCCATTCTAAGTCAAAACTATGGCAAAATGAACAGAGGTGATTTACAGTTACGCGTTAATAATGACACAACACGAATTATATTGTACAATATTAACAACTTTTCGTCAGAATATACAACAATTGTAAGAAATAATACTTTTTTGGGCTTTTCATTTAACATGGCTTCACAAATGCCAATGTAGAAATCATTGGCTATACATATTGGAAAGAAGTCTTTTAAATATTGCAAGGAAGAGGCCTAAGTAAAATTACAAATTTACTAAAGAAATGCAATATAATCGTGAAACGTAATTGTAGAACAAGGTAGGAAATGATGGCGTGGTATGATTTTAGTTAAACTTGGAAATCGGCATTCTAGTTAGTCCAATGGACATTTAAATTGATTTGTGTAACGCTATGACCTAAAATATTAGATCTAGCCATATTTAATGAACTTCCAAAGACTAATGTACAGCGGTCCGTATTCAAGCCCAAGATTCATGAACTATGTTGGATCTGGTACAATTGCTCGGCTCTGAGCCACACGCCTTGAATGAAGGCAACACAAGTCCCTAAATAATAGACATAATGACTGACTAAAGTGATAACATTGCTGAAATCTATATAAAAAATGAATGAAAATTAAGGCAAAGGGTTTTTTTTTTCTACAAAGAAGCATAAGTCGCCAACGTTTGTCAGAGAAATGACCTAAGAGTTGTGACCTATACTTAGGGATAAAAGTTAATGAAGAGTATTAGGCTCTATTACAGAATATTAGAGCAAAGCAAGAGAAGGCATATAAAAGTGAGTATTATTAGGTAAAGGGGCAAGTAACCTTGAACATCTGCAAAGGTGAATAATCTCCCATATTGAAATGGAAGAATGTATCAAATAATTCATTGTACAGAGGGTAACCTGTGCAAAAGGATGGTTTTATTTCAACCGTGTACTATAAAAAGTGCTAACAGCCTCAGTTGGTGTTATGATGAGAGAAGTTAGGGAAAAGCCAGGCTATGGAAGTAGGTGGTATAGGGAGAGCCAGCCTGGAGAGGGGGCAGGATAAGGAGAGTGGGTGCTGGAGAGGGCCTTGATCCTGCACTGGCGAGGCAAGGAGAAGATAAACAAGTGGAGGGGTTTGATTGCAGCCATCATCACAGCTTTCATTTGGCTGCCTAATGAGTCACATCACAGGCAAAGAGAAAAATTGTCACTGGCCCAGGCGCTAATGAATTTTTTTGCAAATTGTAATCAAGGCAGGGCCGTCTGAGGCTGCTGATTAATGGGACTCGGGGGGTTTGGGCTCTCCCCATCCCGTCCTCCCTGCACTAAATTAACAGCAACTTGTCTGAGCTTCAAATTAACTCTCAATGATTAATCCTGATGGGAGCTGTGAAGAATAGCGCCTGCTAATAGCTCCTGGCCCCTGGTGCTGCTTTCTATTAATTCCCATCCCTTTAGCTGCTCCAGCCCGGGGCCGGGGCTGCACTGCACCATATTTGTTGCTCCCATAAATTATTATTTACATCTGCAGATCAAATCATGGAGGGGGGTCAGGTTCAGCTGCTGATCCCCCTTGTCAGCGCCTAAGGGATTTTTTATGACCAGAACCTAATTTCAATCAAAAGGTCATGTATTTTGCCTCTCAAATGTATATTGGACTTTTACGTAATCTCCAAAAACGCCCATGCTATACAACATGAACGCGTCCTATTTAAAGACGCCTGTGCAGAAGGGTTTACTAATAGGTGTGAAATATTCAGAATTTGGTTAAATTTTAAATATATTTATAAATTAAATAAATCGTACACATGACATTACAGTACAGACGTCTTACCATTCTAGAACAGAATAAGAATGAGGCAACGTGTCTAAATGTAGCAGCCGAGAGGATCGACAAGCTTAGAACAAATAGTTTTCAGTAGTCAGATGCTAACAACTAAACTAATGTTACTGTACTTTGTTCCTAACTTGACATTGAAATGAGATTAAAGAAAAAATAAACTATTTTTAATTTGAGACCAACCCTCCTATTATGGATCCATACACAGACTTGACCTTCCAGACGTTTATCGGGTAAAGTCAACTCTCCTTTGCCTAATGGAATTTATGAGCGCCCTATGGAAATCTGGACGATTGAACGGTGTTATATAGCTGCTTACAATGTGCATATATTTCTCCAAAGCCTAAAAACCCATTTGTGAGCTAAATGTGCAAGGTCCTGTCTACATGTATTCAATTTTACTGCCTCATTAAACCAGTGATTGTAAAGTCATGTACTGTGTGCTCTTGCAAAGTCGTCACAAAAGCAGCACCCTGCTTCTCTTAACCAGTCACAAACCACAGTCTGAAGGGACAAAGATACTAGAAATAAGCATTGTTGGCGAAAGTGCAATTTGCTCCACGATATTAAGTTCAAAAGTATCTTTACTTTCCATGAGTCAGTCTACGGTACTCCATTTTCACCCTTGGCTTGACACCTAGATCCTGGAGTTTACAAGCTGAAGACACAATTATTGTAAATTAAACAAGAAAATACTTTAAGGCCCTAAAATAGCTAAATTAATGGACACAAAATTTCATGTGTGATGTACTGTAATAAAGAGAATGGTCAGGAAACCTAAAGTCCTAGGTACACACTCATGGAGGCTTTGCTTTTACCTATCGTGAGTTACCCAACTGTTAATAAGAAAACTAAACAGTATAAAACAGATTAAAAAGACTCTTTACCTAGATATATTTTGAAAAGAAATTACTTAAAAGTGACCAGTTACAAAAAAAGTTTTTTAAGTGCTTAAAATAGTAAGTTATACAATTGTCAGATATACAGAAATCTTCAGAGCTATCTGTGCATCAGCTGTGACAATGAAGGAGGCTGGCTTAGCTATTGGAAAAAGTCAAACCAAAGAAATGAGTCGGAGAATAAGCTGGTATACGCACAATATGTAAGAGCATGTTTACACTATAGTCAATTCACAGACAAAACCTAAGAAGAAAACCAAAATGAGCATATACCCTATAGTAAGTAAATAAGTAAAGAGGAATATGACATGTACATAACATAACAATCGGGACAGTCAGCTAACACAAGTTAAGAACATAGTAATAGAGACAGGATAGGACTGTCCCAATTGGGTACACCTTGTCGTGGTGGGATAGGTTTTAAAGTTTTTTGATCCATATAACTTCCCATGGACGGGTGTCTGAATAGTTGGGCCCCTGTCCTACTCTGCCCTTATTCATATTGAGGTCGCCTGACACAAGGTAAGATGTTAATACTAGAGATAGGTTAGGGCTGTCCCGATTAGGTACACCTTGTCGCGGTGGGATGGCTTTTATGTTTTTTTTTATCAAAATAGTGTTAACTAAGTACCCTATGTTATTTACATTTACGTATACAATTTACTTATTTAGCTTCTATATGGTATATACTCATTTAGGTTTATTAATTCTTCTTTTTGTATTGAAAAAAGTCAGACAACACACTTCACACACAGCACTGATAACTAAAATTGCTGCCCTGTGTCGGACACAGGCAAGAAGTGGACCTTCCAGTACGTGGGACTAGAGTTGATTGTGACATCTTTAATTATGGAAGTATAATAGTCAGTTGTCTATTTTTACAGTTTTAAGCACTTTTACACGTAATGTTTTACGTAGATAATCACATTAGTAATGTAACCTGAGATGGGGAATGGCATAGCATGGCGGACTTGTTACTGATAGCAAAATGAAAATTAGGGTTTTAGGAAACTTATGACTTACAATTGTAAGGTCATGTACTCGCATAGTTTTTGATGAATAAGATGCTCAGGAAATCACCGGCACTGCATTTCCTGAAGCGTCTTCTTTATTGTTTTATTTTTGGCATCTTATTTTTTTTATTTTATATATATAAAATAGTCGAGGCTTCCAAGCAGAACCAGCCTGGAAAATGGTCAGGTCACTTCTTTGAGCCGTTTCACAGCTTTCGAAGCCTGGAGTGGTTAAAAGAAGTTAAAAAAGACAGAACATATGCACCGAAAGTTGTTTTGACATCACTGTGCACACTTTCATTATTTTTATTTTATTAAGCACTTTTTTCGGGTGGGTTCCAGGTAGAATCCGCCTGAAAAAGATGCTGTTTTCACATTCATGCTAACGACAGTCAACTTTACAGCCTTTATTAAGGAGGTGCCAGACAGCACACTCATATCAACTAGTTTGTGTTAGATTACCAGGTATGAATGACCATTGAAATGAGTCAAAAAAGAAGTATGGATTGTACAAACCTAAACCCAACCAAAATCTTTAGATGGCTGTTGACCGATAGATGGCTATTTCTATCACACGTAGGGCTCTGTTAAGCGCATCTGTGTTCTCTACAAGAAAGTTCCTGCCAGACATGTATGATGACAGCTTATCTCAGGGGGAATGAAAGGATCAGCAGTCTGAAATAAGGCGAACCGGATTCTTAACTCCCCAACAATCATCTGTCCAGGGTTCCCATACACATTAAACTGTCGTCCGAACCCGTCAATATCAGCAGGTGCGGCCAACATTAGCCTAATGTGTATGGGGGTATAAATCTTGTTTGATTTTCATCAGCCAAGGACTCATCATTGCTTGAAATTCAATCCCAAATTAAAAATATGTAATACTTTACCTTTTCTTTGACTCCTAAACTCAGTATAACAATAAAATAAGCACATAATAAAATATTACTGCACACTAAAATAGTCATGTTCAGCATTTGCTCCCCATCTAATGCTCACCAACAGTCAGGAGGTACCTCACTTTTGCAAATCCACTTTAATAGCAGCATAAACTATTAATATTATTATTTACTATTATAGCGCCATTTACTCTATGGTGCTTTACATGTGAAAAGGGGTATACATCATAAAAAGCAAGTGCAATAATCATAAACTATACAAGTCATGACTAGTACAGGAGGAGAGAGGACCCTGCCCTCGAGGGCTCAATCTACAAGGGATGGGTGAGGATACAGTAGGTGAGGGTACAGCTGGTTGAGCAGCGGTTTAGTGGATAGGTGGTTACTGCAGATTGTAGGTTGTCGGAAGAGGTGGCTCTTCAGGTTCCTTTTGAAGGTTTCCATGGTAGGTGAGAGTCTGATATGTTGGGGTAGAGAGTTCCAGAGTTGGGGGGATGCACAGGAAAAATCTTGTATGCGATTGTGGGAAGAGGAGATGAGAAAGGAGTAGAGAAGGAGATCTTGTGAGGATCGGAGGTTGCGTGCAGGTAAATACCGGGAGACTAGGTGACAGATGTATGGAGGAGACAGGTTGTGGATGGCTTTGTATATCATGGTTAGGGTTTTGAATTGGAGTCTCTGGGTAATAGGGAGCCAGTGAAGGGATTGACAAAGGGGAGAGGCCGGGGAATAGCGGGGGATAAGTGGATTAGTCGGGCAGCAGAGTCTAGAATAGATTGGAGGGGTGCAAGAGTGATAGAAGAGAGGCCACAAAGTAGGAGGTTGCAGTAGTCAAGGCGAGAGATGAGTGCATAGACTAGGGTTTTTGCAGTTTCTTGGTTGAGGAATGTACGGATCCGGGAAATATTTTTGAATTGAAGTCGGCAGGAAGTGGAAAGGGCTTGGATATGTGGTTTGAAGGAGAGATCAGAGTCAAGGCTTACTCCAAGGCAGCGAGCTTGAGGGACTGGGGAGAGTGAGCAGTCATTTACTTTAATGGATAGGTCTGTTGGGGGAGTAAAGTGAGGTGGGGAAAGATGATGAATTCTGCTTTGTCCATATTAAGTTTTAGAAACCTAGCGGAGAAGGATGAAATAACGGACAGACATTGTGGGATTTTGGTCAGTAGGGAGGTGATATCTCGTCCAGAAATGTAGATCTGTGTGTCATCAGCATAGAGGTGACACTGCAAGCCGTGAGAGTCTATGAGCTGTCCCAGGCCGAAGGTGTAATTGGAGAAGAGCTGGGGCACTAGGACTGAACCTTGCAGGACTCCGACAGATAGGGGGCGAGGTGAGGAGGTGTTGTGTGAGTGGGAGACACTGAATGTCCGGTCTGTTAGGTATGATGAGATCCAAGGTGGGGCCAAGTCTATGATGCCAAGAGATGAGAGGGTCTGTAGTAATAGGGAGCAGTCCACTGTGTCAAAGGCAGAGGACAGGTCCAGGAGGAGGAGGACAGAGTAGTGTCGATGGAAGTTACACTCTATTTTCTTAGCCTGTAGGCAGGGACAGAGTTAGGGACAGGCAGACCAGGCAGCTGCCTAGGACCCTCGATCCGCCAGGGGTCCCCAGCCAGTGGCATGCCGCTAATAGCGGCACACCACGCGGCTGCTATGGAACCCTTATTGGCATCATAGACGCTGATACAGTTGAAAGCACTGATGGAGGAGAGCGCATCATATGATGCTCCCTCTCCCATCACTCCTGCTGTGCTTGTGACTAAGCGGGCGCACAATGATGTCACATCATTGTGCACCACGCTGTGCCAGCAATGGAGCTGATTAGGCTGGAGCAGAACCTGGAGCATTGCAGGGAACGAGGAGGAGAGATGAGTATTGTGTGTGTGTCTGTATATGTGTGTACTGTGTGGGGGCTGCATTATAATGTGAGTGCGAGGGCTACATTATACTGTGTGTGGAGGGGCTGCACTATGCTGTGTGTGGAGGGCTGCATTATACTGTGTGTGTGCAAGGGACTGCATTATACTGTATGGGGGGCTGCACAATTCTGTGTATGTCGGGGGGCTGCATTATACTGTGTGGGAGAGATGCACTACACTGTGTGTGTCTGGGGGGCTGCATTACACTGTGTGGGAGGCTGCACTATACTGTGTGGGGTGGTGTACTATACTGTATGTGGGGGACTGCATTATACTGTGTCACACTATGTGGGGGGCTGCACTATGCTGTGTGTGGGGTGACTGCACTATGCTATGTGGGGGGCTGCATTATACTGTGTGTGGGAGGCTGCATTATACTGTGTGTGGGGTGCTGTATTATACTGTGTGGGGGATGCACTATGCTATATGTATGTCTGCATTATACTGTGTGTGTGTGGGAGCTGCATTATACTTTATGGGGGCTGCATTATACTCTATGAGGGGGCTACATTATACTGTGTGTGTGGGGCTGCAGTATACTGTGAGGGGCTGCATTATACTCTGAGGGGGCTTCATCATACTTTGAAGGGGCTGCAGTATACTCTGAGAGGGCTGCAATATACTCTGAGGGGGGCTGCATTATACTCTGAGGGGGGCTGCATTATTCTCTGAAAGCGGGCTGCATTATATTCTGAGGGGGCTGCATTATTCTGTGTGTGTGGGGCTGCATTATACTCTGAGGGGGCTACAGTATACTCTATGATGGTGGCTGCAGTATACTCTGAAGGGGGCTGTATTATACTCTATCAAGGACAATGGGGAGTGCATTAAACTATATGTAATATATGGAACCTGCATTATACTGTATCGAGGACTATCTGTGCCCATCATTCTTCCCCAGTCGGTGTTAAGAAACTCGGGAACAAGCGTCAAACAACTTCAATATTGTCGATCACGCTCGTTTAATGGCCTGAACTCATGTCTGCCTGTTTCTATCTCCATACAAGCTGTCATTTGTCTTGCAATTTGCTCAAAATAAACATGCAGGTTGAAGAAGGAATATTTATGAATTTTCTCATGAATGAAGCATTCCCTGGTGTAAGCAGAATACATGATTTTCACGTCCTGGGACAGACACCTTTCCTTCATCATCATAATGCTACCTGAATGGTGATTAGCTGGCACTTTTTCTGACTGTACAATTAGGGACATATATTTATCAGTCATGTCTTTCCACAGTAAAAGAAATATGAAGATGATTGGTTGCTGCAAGGAAATGACAAAGGAGGCAGGAGGAGAAGCCTTACATGTAAATACCGATTTTAAAATAGAAAAATGACATATTAAAATTAAGGCAGAAGGGATATAAATCACTGTACTGAGACTTAAAACTTGCCTGGCCACAGTGATTGCCACTCCAGACTTTTTGTACAAAAGGCACTGAAGTCTGGGAAGCTCTTATATAGTTTTCTGTATGTTACCGATCTGCCCAATCAAGAGCTACTTCTACCAGATTCCTCCTAATCTGGCACCTATATGCAGTCAGCTTCAGTATTCAGTCACTGTTCCTTTTTCTCATTAAGTCTGCTCTCTGCATTTGAGCTCAGATTTTCACCTGTCCTGCTTTGACTCTTCTTTGATTTCATCCCTAAGACTGTCCATTTCTGACCCATTATCTGGATTCCATTCTTGTCTCACTATCTGCTTGTACACTATATAAAAAAAGTATTGTGCCCCCTCCACATTACACCTACTGGAGACTTTATAACCCCCTCCTTCAACATCCATACACATTAATTTGGAGCTGTCGCCCCCTTTGCAAATATAACACTCTCCTGGGAAAGTTTTCTACAAGATTTTGGATTATGTCTGTTGGAATATTTCAGAATCTGTGATGTCAGACACGTATGTTGGATGAGAAGGCTGTCTTCATGTTTTTTGTACTGTATTGAGGATCATTCTATGCCTGGAAGGTCAGGCTCCCATTTTCCATGTACTGCTTGCTAGTGCTGCTTTTCAACTATCTTTTCTATCTATCTATCTATCTATCTATCTATCTATCTATCTATCTATCTATCTATCTATCTATCTATCTATCTATCTATCTATCTATCTATCTATCTATCTATCTATCTATCTATCTATCTAAGAATCCAGGAAACAGGAACAGGACTATATTGCAAGGTTTGGTATTTGCCTGTGGGAGCTTTGCACCCGGACTCTTTATTGTGCTGCTCTTATTCTTTTTTGTCTATCTATCTATCTATCTATCTATCTATCTATCTATCTATCTATCTATCTATCTATCTATCTATCTATCTATCTATCTATCTATCTATCTATCTATCTATCTATCGAAGGCACAGTAGTACTATGCATAAGTTTAGGCCATGTGAAAACACTGGAAAACATTAAAAACATTGAATCTAGATTTCCCTACTCAAAAATGATGTACTTAGTAAAATGAAGGATCTTAGTGCATAAATTAGCAAATTCATGTATGCCCATCAACCACGGCAAGGTGATGGACATACATGAATTGGTCAATTTATGCACTAAGAACCTTCATTTTCGTAAGTACATGATTTTTGAGTAGTGAAATCTAGATTCAATGTTTTTTAATGTTGTTCAGTGTTTTCACTTGGCCTAAACTTATGCATAGTACTGCTGAGCCTTCTTTTTCTATATAATGCAGTCTTCACAGCTTGCACCTGTTCACACTTAGGAGGTGCTGGTCAGGTTTTTATGTCTATCTATCTATCTATCTATCTATCTATCTATCTATCTATCTATCTATCTATCTATCTATCTATCATAAGGATCAATTTTAGTGACTTATACAATAAACCCGGAGAAATCTAGGCCCTAGAATAGTAGATTACTTTATCCTATAGGTAAAAAATGTAATCTGTTGGTTTACCAATGAAGGGGTCCATATTACTGGATTATGGTTTGTGATGTAATTAGAAAGTTACGACTGTCACTTTCATGTTTCCACTTCTCAGCCTCTTCTGGATAAAGAGAATGACTGAAAAGGTTAAGGAGGATGGCTGGTGGAGGACCAATTGGTTCCTAAGATGGTGGAGCCTTCAGGCCATTTCTTTCGGTGATTTACTACTGCATTGAATCTTATACCCCACCACCCCACAAATAAACAGTGTCCCAGTTCACATGTGCTGTGTGTAGTGCAGAACACCAACGGTTTTGCCAAAGGCCTCTGATTTCTCCAGGCTTCTGGATACAGGAACAGTCACACATAAATTAGGGGACACCTTCTTCTTATCAACCAGTTCAACTTTACTTAACTTTACTTAACAGTCCGAGTTCAATTAATGACAAAGCACATTATGTGTTCATGTTCTCCTTTTGTTCAGCCTGAATTATCCCGTTGATTATTGGCTTCTTCAGCCTGTGGGATCTTCCGTTCAGCTCCGCAGTATTCTCCAGACCTGCCCCGGCTCTCTCACTCGTTTCCCCGTTCGGCTTCCACTTGTTGGAAGGAAATAAGGCACTCGTCCTAGTGCCTAGTTCAGGCAATAGGCCCCAAACACTGCAGGAATGTCCAAAAAAAGTTGCAGGCGTGCTCATACTGTCAGAACAATATGTACTCCTCATGTCATCAGCCCTCTGGCATTGAACTCTCACTAACTTTATCTTTATCTGATCTAATCAAGAAGTGCTCCCTTTTTTGTATGACATTCCCCACCCATGCTGGGCTGGTCCCAAGCAAAATAGCTGTATCCTAATGTGAACACTACTTCCTACAATTAATATGCCCACCACTGCATATTTCCCTTCCTTAATCTAACCTCTAAGCCCTATACTAAATCTTTTGTTTGAAATTTAACTCTATATTTTCCCTATATACTACACATCACTACTAACCTTATACATTGGTTACATTATATTACAGGCATTGCATATATTAGTGCTTATAAGATTCAATGCATTTTCACATGCTAAAATACTCCATAGAATCACATTTCACAACACACATTTTATAAACGTTGACTTTCAGGAAGGAAGGTACCTGACAGTCCCTGTCACACTCTTACAGTTACACTCTGCACAAGAATTAGAGGTCCTCCCTGACCATAAGAACTTACATGCTACATTCGAGAGAGAGGACCCCACTGATCATAAGAGCTTACACTCTACATGAGAGCAAGAAAGAGAGGACCCCACTGACCATAAGAGCTTATACTATACAGGAGAGATAGGATCCCACTGACCATAAGAGCTTACCCTCTATAGGTGAGAGAGAGGAGCCCTCTGGCCATGAGCGCTTACACTCTACAGAAGAGAAACTCACCCATTGACTGTGGAGATGGAAAAGGACTCTGCCGCATAAACTGTACTCCACTAGTTAACGCTGATCTGTGATAGCCCAGGTACTGACCACCACTCTACAAGGTATGATAATTCATAAGATGTCATAGCTGCAGGACATTATGGGGAGGCCCACATGAAAACTCTTATGATAGCCCACTTCCTGATGCTTCAACAGTGTGGAAAATGGTGCGAGCATGTTTTTTTTTGACAAACCGCAAATCGAATATCAAAATGTTCCAATTCACGTGAAAACCACAACCACAAATTTCAGGACACTCGACTTGAACTTGATTCTCCACAGATCGATCTACTCACCTCTAATTATGACAATGTACGACTAGCTTTGAGAGTGAAAAGCTTCTTTTCATGACATCATACCGGCCAAGCTGAAAGCGCCTGTTTTACATTAGATCAATGATGTCAAACTCAAAATGTCTACAATTGAGGACGTTCTTCCTTATCATTAGCTATAACAATGAACCTTTTCATATGGAAGCAAACTTAAAGGGGGTGTCCACTACTAGGACAACTCCTTCTTGAACTACGATAAATGTTTGGCCACGATAAAATTAAAAAAAAACCTGTACTCACCTCCTGTGCTGACGCCGTTCCAGCGTTGTCAACACTTGCGGACCTGGAGAAAACATTAACATGAAGGTGAAGCCACGCCTCAGGGCCGGCGTCAGCACCCAGCATACCCGTGCAAGTGCCGGGGCCCTGAGCAGGCGGGGG